>CAUYPO010088710.1:0-60076 GCA_963574435.1 Cheirogaleus major | reverse complement strand
TATGTGTATATATCTCTATCCATACAGAACGAGGATATCCCAGAGGCAAAATTTTGGACAGGATAATTAGATAGCTGTCTGAGGAAAATGTTACTTTATAAATATATATTTTTAAAAGTTATAGACTAACCTATTTTTCTCTATCAGCAAATATTCATTGAGTAACTAGTATGTTACCAGGCCAAGTGCTTTGAAGGATTAGAAAATTTCAAAAGTGAAATCCTTGCACTGAAGGAATTTATAGTCTGGTTGGGAGACAAACTGGATAAAGCAGTGGGCAATGAATGTTATTCATAATTATGTCCAAATTTGTTGTGTGGTGTAGGTGGCAATATCACAGGTATTCTGAAGATGACAGGCTTAGATTAGTTTAGAAGTCTTAGATGACTCTGGAGGCAGAAAGAAATTTGAATTGATTCTTGAAGGATTATATTAATATTTTATAGGTGAATAAGGGGAGGAGAAAAATATAAGAGAGGGACACAGAAAAGTTGATAAATTAAGTAGAAATTAATAAGGTATTTTGGAGTCAATAAAAATATAGATTTAACCCAATGAGAAGGAATGAGTTAGAGGATAGTGGGAAATAAGTTCCAGCAGGTTGAGCTGGAGAACCCATCCAATCTTCCCATTATGGCCAGGACAACGCCCATACATGACCTTGTCATTATCTCTAATTATTTATACTCCAACTGAACAGCCTACCCTAACTAACCTTATTCCTCACCTTCATTCTCTCAGACAGCACATGTCTAACCAGATGGTCCACATAGGAAGGCCCTAGAGTCAAAATCGATGCAATTTTCTGATAAGATTGTGCTTTGTATTCTCAAGGTAAAGGCAGATGACCTCTTTTTAGTCCCTTCTCACTATTATCCATTTCTCTCTTCTTGCCTTTTGTCCCCTTTATTCTTTTCATTCCTTCACTCAGTATTAATTCAACAAATGTGTTGTTAAGCTTCTCCTCTGCCCTGTGCTCTGGGCTAGACACTGAGAATACAGAGATATGCAAGACACTCTTTTACCTTCAAGAAGCTTTTAGTCTTGCAAAAGGTACAGACAAATCAAACGTGTGATTCTGATAAGGTTTGATGGATGCTATGTGTGGCAGCATCTCAGCCAGCTCCTGGGGAAGGTCATCTAAACTCAATACTAAAAGGAACAAGGGGGTGAAGGTGGATGGAGATCAGGGTCTGCTCCAGTCAGTCACGATGTGTGAAACCTAGAGTGAGAGAACACAGTGCAGGTGTGAACAACAAGACGTGCACTACGGGCTAGAGCTTGACAGAGCAGAACAGATATGTGGTCAGGAGAATCCTACATCAGAGCTCCATGATCATAAGCTTTTGATAATTTCATTCAGTCATTGACTCATGAGGCACATAACGAGCACTCCTTGTATGTCAGGAATTATGCTAGACACTAGACATAGAGTTCTCGCCAGACATAGTGCTGCCTCAAGGAGGCTTTCGATCTGGCTAAGATGGCACAGCAGTAAAATGACAGTTACTGGTGGTTGTGATGGATGTGGAGGGGCACAGGTCTCTTCCCAAATTCATTTATAATATGGTCTCTGTCTCTGATCTCCTTCACTCCTATTCCAGACTCGTTTTAAAATTTTTATTGTTTTGAAATATGTAGGAGGTCTGTTAAGTCCTGATACTCTACTCTTTATTTTATCCCTAATTCTTATATTGTTTAAACAACCAATTTGGTCATATTTCCCCATTAACATTCAGAAATATGTTCTTCTACATAAATCACATAGATGCATGTACTAAGGTTCATTTTATTCTTACATGTGCTGAGAAATCTATAACAGATTTTTAAGCCTAATTTTCATGTCATTTTCAATATTTTTTAATAAATTAGAAAGAGAAAAATTTGGCAATAAATGTGAAAAAAGGAAGATAGTATTGCTATTATTCCCTTTCAGTCTATATCCCTTTATCTAAGGACCAAATAAAATGTAGAAATTAAAAAAAATGTAGAATTAAGAAAATAACCTTAATAATAGGAAAAAAAATTACAAGAACACAAAGGGTTTATCTCTACAATTTAATTCAGCATTTCTTCAAGGAAGCAGGAATTGTCAATAAACAAGTCTTTGCTAACAGTAAGTTCTTGGAGAAGGATGACAAGTTGCCTGAAATGAATAAAACAGTAATAACATGACTGAGAAAAGGTAAATAGGATGCTGGAGCAAACAGTAGTAAAAATGAATGAGATAGTGAAGAATAAATAATAGAAACGCTGAGAAAGCAATGTTTGGGGATTGAACGCAACAACAAGGAAATTAAACTCAGAGAGATAAGCCCTGAGAAAGGGAGCAAGCACTTTCTTCCCCCTCTCTCTTGCTTCTCCATCCAAGAGAGATAACTGTCAGCTACAGGTCATAAAACTTTATAGACTAATAACCTCTGACCTCTGACCCTGTGATTTATTTCCTCTGAGCAGAGGTGCAGCCCCTCCCCATCTTCCAGAGAAAAATGTGGCAACATGCTGGGTAGTTTCTCCCATCCATCAGGCAAAGGGATGTGTCTCCTGGTCTCAATTTGCCCTCAGCACTCTTTCTCCAGGCCAAGTTAGAACTGGTTTATAGACCAAAGCAGTCAGCAGACACATTTTCCTTTTAAAAAAACTCCAGATATGTATGCATGGGTATATGTAAAAATTCTTTATACTGCACAAAAGAAAGCAAGCAACTTTTAATTTAATTAACAGACTTAAATTGCTGACAGTCAGCAGAACCAGTCCATAACTGGCCAGAGCGGATCTGCCCCATTTGCAAACAAAAAAACTTTCACTAAATGTAAAGGAAGAGTTTTTTTCATTTACAATGAGCTGTGCTACTTGGCAAGTAGAGGCATCCATTTGTAAATGGGCACATTCCCACATGCAAGCCATCAAAGAGATATTGCCAGAAGAGCAGTGATAATTAAACAAAGTACACACACCCTCTTTGATGCCACTTGAAGCAGCAGGGAGACTGACTGGAGTCTGGGAGAGGACCTGGAGTAAATTGTTCTTTTGTGCAGCCAAGACTGCTGGTAGCCGGAGTTGGCTCTGGCTTTCCGGGGCAAAGGAGCCTGAGTCATCTCCCTTCATCGAGCTGATTTGTTGAAAGGACACAAGAAGTTCCCAGGGATTTCATGCTGCTTTGGGGCACCCTGAATTTCAAATGGATGGGAAAGGGGGTGGGGGAAGTCAATTTTGTTGCTAGGTCTCCCAGTGACTTGCCAAAATTTTGCCTGTTTCTTTGTGAACCTGGTAACCACCCCAGCTGGGCTTCCCATTACTCTAAACAGGAAAGGGATGAATATGCCCAGGCCTTTTCAGCTTGCAAATGTGCCCTGGTGAGGGTAAACATGGCTATGTTTGTTCTCCCTGGGGAACGAGTCAGGCATGAAGTCCCTTTTGTTCAGGCTAAGAACAGCAAGAACAACCTCCCTTCATTCTCAAGTCCCAGAGGGGCTGGAGACTTAATCTGGGAATGTGAACATGAATCTCACCTGGAAAGGGCAGAGCTCTCTAAAGTTTCCCAGGAATTGGCAAGGTCTGTCTGAATTTCTTTGGAAAAAGAAAGGTACAGGTGATTCCTGGGAGGTGTACAGTTCCATAAAGGGAGTCCCCCAAACATGCAAGAGAGCAAAGAACTGGTGCAGTAGTGCCTCCAGTCTTAATTAGTTTTAAAAAGGAGTATGAGCCAAAGAAATGAGCTGTATCTTAGAGGCCATGGGAATATAAAAGTATAGCCATGATTAGTGTTGTCAGTGTACAGTTCCAGAATGAACATATGCAAAGAAAAGTGCAGAGGAATGGTTCTCTGTACTCCTTTTTTTCCCAGGGGACAGTGAGTACATGAGCCCATGGGCTTTGTTGTGTATATGTATATGTGTATGTGTGTGTATCCATGTACAAGGGGAGTGGTGATTCGTGCTACGGTGGGTTGATAACAAAAAATAAGTAAGCATCATCACTAACTTCAGTGAATTTACAGAAAGAGAAACAGAGTATTAGTCAGAGTCATGTGATGAGTGCCATCTAAGGAAAACAAATAGCTCTGGGGGGTTAAAAGCAGGAGAGATCATATTTCATCAAGCAAAATCAGGAAAGGCTTTATGGTGGAGGTGGCTTCTTTGATAAACCCTGACATATGATGGGGATTTCTGCATATGAAGAAAGATGTTGGAAAGAGGGGCATTCCACTAATCAGGGAGGGGGGAACAAATGTGTCAAGGTGGGAAAGTGTAGAACTTGCTGATGGAACACTGAGGTTTAACTGATGCATCTCATTCTTATAGTAAAATAGTAAAAATAAGGACGAACAGACAGATTGGAGCCATATAAATGAAGGCCTTAAATGTTAGTCTGAGTATATGGTTTTTAACTAAACAAAAAACAGAGAATCTTTGAAGATTTTTGACAAGTGCAATAATTTGAACTGTACTTTTCAGAAATTAATATGATAATGGGGTATAATGGAGGGAGATTGAGACTGAAAGCCACAAGTCTATTTTATTCATCTAGTCAAAATGTAACCAATCTTTTCCATTAAAATTATGGAAGTGGAAATAGTAAAAGGAGAAAAAGATTGGAGAGACTTTATAAAAGTAGAATCTACAGTCTTGATTCTACTCATTGGATGTGGCTGGCAAGGGAGAGAGAATAGTCTGAGATGATGCCAAGGTGTGGAGCCCAAGAGATTGGAACAATAATGTTGCCATGGAAAAACAAGAAAGTCTGGAATCTTAGAGGAACTTGAGTTCAGTTTGGGGTACATTGAAACGAAGGTACTAGCTAGAAACAATTAGAAATGCTCTGCAGGCAGCTAAATTACAGGAAATAGGACAGGGCTAAGACATAGAATTGGGAGTCATTTATTTAGAAAGCACACTATGTGCCAGGCATTACATAAGGTTCGGGGATTACAAAGATAAAAGCGGTAGATGGCTTCTGATATCCAAGAGAGCTTATAGTCCGGTGAGTAATACAGACAAGTGAACCCACCAGTCCCCTGCAAGGTGATACCTGAGGGAAAGAAGAGAAGTATGTGTTCTGGCATCCAGAAGAGTTCTAAAACACCTTACTCAAACTGTGGGGTCAGGAAAAGATCCCAGAAGAAAGCGACCCCTAAGTGGCAGGAGAATGGGGCAGTGACCTGGGAAGAGCATCCCCACACAGTCTCGCTTAGAGTGAGAGCAAGGTACAAATGAGCAGAAAACACAAGAGGGAGAATAGGAAGAGAACGGGCTGGAAAGACAAGGCCAATTATTCTGAGTCATAAGAGTTACATTAAGGAGTTTGAACTCTATCCGGAGAATCACAGGATGCAGATGGTGAGTTTTAAGCTGAGGAGCTATTAGAATTTAATTTTATAAAAATTGCTCTGGCAGCAATATGAAAATAGAGAAGTAAAGGAAGAACACCGGGTGCTGAGATTCAGAAGAGCTGGTCCTCAATAGTGTGAATGTGGATTTAGAAATGTGAATGGACTCAAAAGGCAGAGGTAGAAGCCTTCATGATTATTTTAACAGGGGCAGGAGCAGTGGGTGAGAAGAGTCGAGAAAAATATCTTGTTTTTTCTTGGCCACCAGGTGCTCAGTGTTGCCATTCACTAAGTAACAAACACAAAAGTAGCTAAGGATTGTGTGTGTGTGTGTGTGTGTGTGTGTGTTTAATTTGATTTGATGAGGAGTAGGAAGGGGCCTGGTTTTATGATGTTAAATTTGAGATTGTATTTAAAAAGAGATGGCTAGGAGGCAGTTGAATATGTGTTTGATGCATATGAGAGAGGTCAAATCTGAAGATATAAATTTTGAAGTCATTACCATATAAATGAAAACTGGAACCTCAGAAGAGGTTGAGCTTTCTACAAATACAGGAAGGGGCCAAAACAGATCTCTGAAGAATATCAATATTTAACGGGTAAGACAAGGAAGAAGAGACAGGAGTGGCCAGGACAGATCTCTTAAGAATATCAATATTTAAGGGATACGATGAGAAAGAAGAGACAATGAAGCCTAGGAAACTGTTACCAGAGAGGTAGGAGGAAAACCAGAAAGAGGTCTGTGTTCTAGAATACAAGGGAAGAGTATGTCAACTAGGACGATGGGTTAACTATACTAAACATTGCCAAGAGGTCAACTGAGCAGGCTCTACTGGATATAATGGAAAGGAATCATTAGTGTCTCAGGCAAGAGCAGCTTCTGTGGAAAAGGAGGACAGAGGTCAAAATATAGTGGGTTGTCTAATATTCTAAAAGGTCAGGGAGCTGATAAACGTGGCAGCGAGTTTGGCCTCTTGGCTATGTCGGGGGATTGAGCGACAGGAACAGAGGCCAGACAGCAGGGCTGAGGGATGAGCAAGTGCGTGGGTGAGAAGGAGGTGGACGAAAGGAATGGAGACAAAAACTGTAGCTAAGAGGTCAATTGGACATGTTTGCAGGCAAAGAAGAAGGGGCCGATATAGGTGGAAAAAAATTAAAGTACAAAGGAGAAACTGAGAGGAAGAGGCATCAGGCAGACGGCTGGTGGGAACTCAGGCTTTGATGAGAACCCTGCTCCCTGACCCCTCATTCCATGGCCTTACACACAAAAAAGTGGAGCCAGAGCCTTAGTGTAGTGATGCTCTGGGAGATTTCCCCTATTTTATCTCCTAAATAGTTAGAAGAACATGCAACACTTATGGAATAGACAAGTATCAGAGAGTTGAGCCTAAAATATCCTAGTATAATACACCAGTTGAAAGGCTTTAGCCAACACTTCTTTAAGAAGATATATGTCCCTTTGGCAGGTTAAGATCCCTGGACTCTGAATCATTTAGTTCTTCACATAAATAACATCAGTTTTGATGAAAGAAATTCTCTTGGTCATGACTATGAGAATGAGAGACATACGGGAGTGAAGGAGGATTTAAGAGAATTTGGGGAAGGGTAAAAAGAGGGGAAAGACTAACTCTCACCCAGGTAAACCCCTTTCCCCTCCACCCTCTCCTCCTGCCTTCTGGCAATCCTTTGATCTTTCCATGTTCATCATGTTTACTGACTAGCATCCAGGTCATTAGAAACAATAACTGTTCATGAAATGTTTTAAACAGCCTCGTACCAGAAGCAGCTTGGTAGCCAGAACCATAAATAGGATCTGGGTTCAGATATTCAGTTAAGGTTCCTGAAAGTAGCTGGGACAAAGGACGTACTTTAGCCACATCATGGTGGAGCAATGAGAAAGATGCATGGCCTCAAGCTAGGCTCACCGCAGGGTGACTACAGAACCTCAATATGGATGTTATGGTGGGTAAGGAGGTTAAATACTTTCACTTTTTTTCTCTAGGGGGAAAAAAAGGCACACAGTTCTCTTTCCTTTAAATATAAATAGCTAATTAATTCCAATGGTTTCTTTTCCTTTCATGATTGGTTCTAGTGACAGGAAGCAAGGTGTCTTAGTTTTTAGAAACTTTCACATTTTAAATGCTCAATAAATACTAAGAAAGCAATCCAATGTGTGAAAATAAAAAGCCAGAATAAATCTTCCTCCTTTCTTGAATGTTGAACCTTTAAACCTCAGCAGGGAAGAAGCATCTATCCTAATAAAGAGATTGAGAGTTGTTTGTTACAAATAGGGGGAAAATCCAATTAAAAAGTGGGATTTGTGAGGCCCCTGCCTTGGCATGAGCAACACAGCAGAGTCGATACATCAGCTCTGATGCCAAAGGCACAGATGCCTTATATTGGAGATGATAAGCCAGTTTCTAGCCTATTGGCTTTCTCATCAGAGAAGGTAGTTTAATGCCCTGAATTCAGTAATAAATATTAGAGGATAAACTCAAGTAATAAGGCCTAAACTTCTTTTGCCTTAAATGAGTACATAAAATTGTCTAAAACTTGGTAAAGTAATCAACTGAAAAATGAGAAATTCAGTCGTACTGGTGGTATCATGTGAAACAAAAATAATCATTTGGCTGAGTGATCTACCATTTAAGCCTAGAATCTAATTATTGGGTGCAGTCAGACCATTTTTAAAGAAACTGAAACAATGAAATGGCACATCCCCTCGGATCCCTTTACTGTTGTCCTGTACACCTGCCCCAGAGAGCTCAGGCTCCCAACAGCCAGCACCTGCCTCTCTTTGTCTGAGAGCTGCCCTGAGGGTCCAGGATCCTGCCTTGCCTGCAGGTATTAAGAGATAGGTGCCCTACAAGTAATATCTAACATTTACTGAGTGCTTACTATATGCTGGGCTCTGTAGTATATAACTCTGCATGGTAAAAATGAAGACATTATTGACTACGAAGTTGTTATGCTGATATTACTATATATATGCACTACATTGTGTGTACAAAGATATTTATTGTAATAGTGTTTGGAAAAAAAGAAACATGGAAAACCTACATTTTCATTAACAGAGGACCAAATAGCTGTTGGCTCATCTTTTTAGTAGAGCCCTATGCAACCAGGCAAAAGAATGAGATTAAATTGTACTTTAATCGAACAATTTCTAAGACGTATTGTAATGTGAAAACACAAGGTGCTGAAGAATATTCTTATATACATGGATGGTTCTGAGTGCACATTGACTATTTCTGTTAAGAGAATAAGAAGCTGGAAGAATTCGCTAGGAAAGTACACTTCTGGAAAGGGGAAACAAAGGGTTTGAGACATGAGGGAAACTTATATTTACTTTATATTCTTTTGATGGTGTGCTTATATTATTTTATTAATTTGAAAAGAAAGAAATGTAAAATTAAATACAGAATTTTAGGAGTGGGTGCTGATCACTTCTATGAATTTTTTTTCAGAAATCAAATGTTTTAAATATATATATTGTCAGTATTATTTACACATCCTCAAACGTGGAAGTTACCATTTCTATTTTAAGGAAAAGGAACTGAGTCTCTGAAAATTAAATAAATTGCTCAAGTGCACACAGATAATGAATAGCAGAGCCCGGATTGGGATCTAAGACAGTTTAATTTATAAGCTCTTATTTTCTTACTTTATATTGTTTTTCTTTAAAAATCCAAATGGAATAATGAAAGTATTTTAGTTGCTTTACTAAACTGAAGTAAACTTGAACTACAAAAAGTTCTCAGTTTTGACTTTACTCTTTATAATAAAATCTGCCTACTTCAGACAAAGACTTCATATGAATGTAAATTCAACCACAGGAAAAATTTTCTCCTTTAAGTACCAGTAAAATTGTAATTGATTAATTTTAATGTACATATATGATGACCAGAAAGTATGGGAAATTAATTGAATGATAGTGAAAAAATGATATGTGTTGAAATAGGGGATTTATTTACCAGGTAAAGGAATTATTTTCCTGAAAACAACAACTATTACGTTTCGCTTAACATACAAAATCAAGTCGTAAAACCAAAGAAACAGAGAAAGACCAAACCAGTGGTGTGCTGGAGATGGTTTGCACTGACTCAATAGAACCAATCATTAAATTTTGAGAGTCAATTGTTAAAGAGAGCCATTATTTAAAAAGTAATTATATAAGCTTACAAGTAAATAAATTATATTAAAAACAAAGGTAATAGAGACTAAAAGCTCATTACTTCCTACTTAATTTAATATTATCTATACTCTTGAGGTCTCTTACAACTAATCAATCTTTATGGTGGAAATACCATACAATGGTGTACTTCTGGGAATCTCTTCCAAATTCCACTCTTAGTGATATGACATTGAGAGCTTCAAATCAGACTTGGTGATAGTATTTATACTACAGAAATCAGCAAATGCTAAAAATTGGGGAATTTTTTTTCCCCAAAGAGCCAACTGTTAAATAATTATGAAGCACACCACTGGACTCAATCCTCATTAATAGTATAAATGTATAATTTTTTCAATTTGCAGCATTTTAGTGGGAAAAAATAAACTTGTGACTTTTGCACTATTAAAATATCTAGTGATGAAAAATTGGCCAGTGACTTTGATGATTGATTCTAAATATTCTATTTCTAATTTTTATTTATCCAATATACTCATGTAGTTTCTTTTGAAAAATCAGAAAAGAGAAAGTAGAAAGCAAAACACTTTCTTCTTTATGTAGGAATTGTTCTAATTCATAATATTTTCCTAAGAAATTATATGTGGAGTCTACGTAATGAAGATTCTATAGATGGACTTATTCTGACCTATTGGTCAATGGGTACAAAGTTACAATTATTTAATAGATAGGAGGAATAAGTTCTGGTGTTCTTTGCACAATAAGGTGACTATAGTTAACAGCAAGGTATTATATATGACAACTGTCAAATGCTTTTTCTGCATCTATTGAAATGATCATATGGTTTTTGTCTTTTTTAATGTGTTGTATCACATTTATTGATTTGCATGTGTTGAAGCATTCTTTTATCCCTGGGATAGATAAATCCTACTTGATTATAGTGAATTACCTTTTTAATGTGATTTTGAATTTGCTTTGCTAGTATCTTTTTGAGAATTTTTCTGTCTATGTTCATCAGGGATATTGGCCTGTAATTTTCTGTTATTGTTACGTCCTTATCTTCCTTGTCTGGTTTTGGAATTAGGGTAATGCTAGACTCATAAAATGAGTTTGGAAGCATACCCTCCTCTTCAATTTTCAGAATAGTTTGAAGAGAATTGGTGTCAGTTCTTCTTTAAATGTTTGGTAGAATTAAGCATTGAAGCATTGGGTCCTGGGCTTATCTTTAGTGGAAGACATTTTATTCCTAATTCATTTTCCTCACTTGTTATTGATATGTTCAGATTTTCTATTTCTTCATAATCTTTGTAGGCTGTGTATGTCTATAATTTTATTCATTTATTTTATATTATCAAACTTTTTGGTGTATAATTTCTCATAATAGTTGAACAACTATGGTATGGTTGCTCATAATAGTCTTCCATGAGCCTTCGTTATTTCTGTGATATCAGCTCTAAGGTATAATTTTTCACCTCTGCTTTTATTTGAGTCTTGTCTCTTTTTTTTCTTAGTCTAGCTAGAGATTTGTGAATTTTGTTTATCTTTTCAAAAAACAACTTTTCATTTTAGTGATTTTTGAATGAACTATTTTATGGATTTTTTTCTAAGCTTTATTGTTTCCTTTCTTCTACAAATTTTTAGTATAGTTTGTTCTTTTCTTTTAGTTCATAGAGGTGCCTCATTAGGCTGTTTATTAGAAATAATTCTTTTTTTGATGTCAATATTTATTGCTATAAATTTCCCTCTTAAAACTGCTTTGCTGTTTCCCATAGGGTTTGATGTGAGGTGTTTCCATTCTTACTGGTCTCAAGAAATTTTAAAATTTTCCTCTTAATTTCTTTATTGACCCATTGGTTATTTAGGAGCATATTATTTAATTTTCATGTATTTGTAAGGTTTAGAAAATTTTTCTTGCTGTCGATTTTAGTCTTATACCATTGTGGTCAGAAAAGATTCTTTATACAATCTCTATCTTCTTGAATTTTATAAGATTTGTTTTGTGGCCTAACATATGGTGTATCATGGAGAATGATCCATGTGCAGGTGAGAAGTATATGTATTCTGCAGCTGTTTGATGGAATCTTCTGTAAATGTCTGGTTAGGTCCATTTGGTCTAGAGTGCAATGTAAGTCTGATATTTCTTCATTGATTATATATCTGGATAATCTTTCCATTATTGAAAGAGGGGTGTTGAAGTCCCCTAGTATTACTGTATTGCAGTTTATCTCTCACTTCAGATGTAATAATATTTGCTTTATATATTCGAGTGCTCCAGTGTTGGGTGCATGTGTATTTATGATTTTTATATTCTCTTATTAAATTTATCCCTTTATCATTATAAAATGACCTTCTTTATCTCTTTTTACAGCTTTAACTTAAAGTCTATTTTATCCAATATGAATATGGTTATTTTGTCTCATTTTGGTTTCCATTTGTATGGAATATCTTTTTCTGTACCTACACTTTCAGTTGCTTTGCCATTAAGGGAAAGATGATTCTCTCATAAGCAGTATGTATTTAAGTTTGTTTTATTTTTTAAATCCACTCAGCCACTCTATATGAAGTGTATGAATTCTTTAATTGATGAATTTAAATTAGTTTTATTGAAGGTCGTTGTTGATAGGTAAAGATTAAACTCTGCTATTTTGTTAATAGTTTTCTTGTTGTTTTGTAGATTCTTTGTTCATTTGTTTCTCTTTTATTATTTGCCTCTTCAGTTTGGTCACTTTCTGTGGTGCTAAGCTTTGTTTTCTTTCTCTTTGTTGTTGGTATATCTGCTGCAATTTTTTTCTGTGTGCTTACTATGGGGCTAACATAAAGAGTCTTTTAGTTATAATAACTTATTTTAAGCTGGGAACAACTTTTTTTTACATAAAAATACTCTAGACATTTTCTCTCCCCCTCACAATTTATATTTTTTGTTGCATTAATTTACATTTTACCTATTGTGGGGTCCTTAGCCACTAATTGTAGCAGTTGTTGTTTTGATGATTTTGACTTTTAACCTTCACACTAGAGGACTGAAAGACTTACATAGCACCATTACACACTGGACTATTCTGAGTTTATGAATTTACCTCTAAAGGTAAGTTTTAAACTTTCATGTGTTTTTATGATAGTAATTATCTTTCTTTTTCTTCCAGTTGTAGCATTCCCTTAATCATTTCTTGTAAGGCCAATCTAGTGGTGGTTAATTACCTTAGCTTTTCCTTGTCTGGGAAGATCTTTTATTTCTCCTTATTTGCTGAATGATGGCTTTGCTGTATATGGTATTTTTGACTAATATTTTTTTCCTTCAGTACTTTGAATGTATCATCATCTTCTCTCCTGCCCTGAAAGGTTTCTGCTGAGAAATTTTCTCATAGTCTAAAGGATATCCCTTTATATGTGACTTGACTTTTTTCTCTTGTAGCTTTTAGAGATCTCTGTTTGTCTTTGATTTTAAACAGTTTGATAAAAACGTGACTTGGATGGGATCTCTTTGCATTGAATCTAATTGAGGATCTTTGAGCTTCCTGAATCTGATTGTTCCTATCTCTCCCAAGGCTTGGTGAGTTTTCAGCTATTAATCTGTTAAATATGTTTTCTGCACCTTTATCCAACATTTCTCCCTCTGACATTTCTATAATGAAAATATTTGATTGCTTAATAGTAGCTCATAAGTCCTGTGGAGGTCTTTATTCTTTATTTTTGTTTCCTCTGAATGGCCTATTTCAAAAGACCTATCTTCAAGTTCAGAAATTCTTTCTCTGTTTGCTCTAGTTTGCTGTTGTAGCTCTTAATTGTATTTTTTATTTTGTTTATTGAATTATTTAGCTTCAAAATTTGTTTGTTTTTTTATTATATTTCTTTCTTTGTTGAATTTCTCATTCAGATCATGAATTATTTGTCTGATTTTATTAAATTATCTATATTCTCATATCTTACTGAGTTTCCTTAAGATTATTATCTTGAATTCATTTTCCTGCATTTGTGTAAATATCCTTTTCTTTGGGATCCGTTACTTGGGAATTATTGTGTTCCCAATAATTGTGTTCCCAATAATAGGGGTGTTTCATTTTCTTGCTTTCTTATGGTTGTGTGTGGGTGTGTATGTGTGTATCCCTACTTTGGTATCTGCAAACCTAGTAAAATAGTCACTTTTTCCATTTTATTGACTAGCTGTGGTAGGGAGATAACTTTTTATGTAAATAGGTAGGGTGTGAATTGGGTATGGTGCATTGGCTTTGGTTCTGGGTGGCCTTGGTAGTGTGGTTTCCACGCAGTTTCTTGAGCTATAATTCTCATCAGCAATATCTGTGATTGCTTCAGTGGCCTATGCTGTGGGAATTTGTTAAAGTGGTGGCACAGTTTTGCAGGTGATGTGTGGTCACTGGGTTAATTGTCAGGCCAGGTGCATTCAGACTGGCAGTCTGAATGGCTGTGTAGCAAACTCTCTGAGAGGCATACATGGGAATGGCTGACTAGCCAGCTATGCAACAGGCTCTCTGATGGGTGGGGCTGCTGCCACACTGATAACTTTGACACAGGTATATATAGCCTCAGTGGGCTAGCCAGTTGTGCAGGAACCTCTTCAGGGTGTGGGACCACTGCCACTCTAGCTGTTGGGCCAGGTGCAGGTGTGCATGGTTGTGGTGGGCTACTCAGCTCTAGGACAGATTCCCATTATGCAGGTTCACCTGTTTAGTGAATATAACAAAATGATAAATTTAGCTAAATGTGGCAGTAGCTACTGGGTATTTGTTGTATTTTTCTCTAGATATTTTGTGAGTTTTAAATAGTTCATAATAAAAAAAACCAAAATGCACTCTTTAGAGCTTCTTCTAAAGTTATTTTAATAATATTCCTTTGAAAATAAATTGATAGAATTTTACCTGATATTGTCATGAATTTGTAAATATTGTTAAGTTCATATTTTTGAAACCAAATGTTTGATGTTATGTTAACAAGTCCTACCTTTGTCTCTAAAATTACTTTAAGTGAGTCGCCTTTTCTTTCAGACAAATATATTTATTTTATTTATATATCATGTGCTCATAGTTAGAAAATTATTGGTTTCTTTCATAATCCTATATTTGTTTTGTAATTTAAATTAGTTTCATTTCAAATCTCTTGAATCTAAAAAAGAGTTTTGGAGGTCATCTAAACTGCTAATTTTCTGGTAAGTGTTATGTCTCCTAACATTTCAATTTACTTACTTTTAGTCATTTCTATAGGCTGCACTTATTTTTAGTATTAACATACACTTCTTTTTTAGATAGAAAAGGAATAAACTACCCCCATTGATTTGTGACTTAGAAATTTGCATATGCTACATTGGGAATCAGTTTTAATAACAACCTTCATGACACTATTTCATTTATAGTTCATATAAATATGGCAATAGCTCAATTTCTGTATGTAAATACAATTTGAAATTTAGCGGAAAATTAAAGTATTGGGAAATGAGCTTTCTTCCTTTTTAAAAATGGCCATCTAATAAGATCTATTTGTTGAGCTGATATTGTTTCCAGTGATTAAGTTAAGTTTTAGTATTGCCCGAAGTGTTTCTCTTGTGGCAAATGATTGAGAAAATAATTACAATGGGCTGTGTCTTTGACAGAGTCTATAAACACTGAGATGGCAGCACATGATTAAATTTATGTTTAGATTGTAGAAATCGTTGCTGCTTAAGAAGAGAACAAGCATATTGATCTTCAAGAGTGAAATAAGGCAAGATGAAAGGAATAATTAAATCTGGCGGTATTGGTGTTTCCATCCATAGCAATACGATTATACAAATTACATCTCTCCTCACCTTGTTCCCCCTTCTTCTCCTCTTTAGGTTTAAATTCAAGACCCCTGATTAAATGTTGTGAAAGGATTATGCTTTCTTTTGCCCTGATAAATTAGCCTGTTTTCAGCAGAGAAAGGCTTTGGACTGGTCCCTGAAAAAGGTTCTCTTGTAATTCATGTTTGAGCTGGAAACACATAGTGCTTGAGCCGATTTTAATCTTTGTGCATGACTTCTTTTTGGTCCTGAAATCCTATGAGAAATCTAGGTGCTGGGGAGGTAAACAATGAATTTATTGAGGCCAAGAGGATACAATTTAGTGCCAAGGCAGTCATTAAGCTACTGTAAGGTGGTAGGGAAACATCTGGGGTTATGCTTCTTCAAGGTGAAAAAAAAGTCTGTATGGGTTCAAGCCAAGCTTTGTTTGAGATTGAAAACTCAGAATGCCTCTTTAGCAATCCTCATCTATTGGATTTCATTTAAAATGTCTACAAATGACTCAGAATGTATAAGGAGTTCTGGGAGCTGGATCCTTTCTTTTCTAGATTCCCTTTGGTTAGGAAAATGAGGCACTTTTGAGGGAATCATGATTCCTTCTACAGCCTGTGTGTTTGAGGGTCCTTCTGTTCAAGAACCAGGACCTCCCTGGCAAAGTTGTTCTTGTGCTCACCAGGCTCTTGCTCTGAGTACCACTTACTCCTTATATTTCTTGCTAACATTACAGTTTAACTTTTCTTCTGTCAGCTCATCAGTTAATCCAGTTGAATGTCAATCCGCTCCTACATATAGGTAGATCCACCAAGGTGTGATACCTGTGTAATGCTAAGTTAATATTCACAACAGCCATGACAGATGCTTCCTGTTTGCTCAAATCTCATATTTTGATAGCATTTCCCATCTCATCATTTCTCTTTTTTCTGGTAATCTCTCTATTAGTCTCCTCCATAAATCAATATTTCTCAAAATGTATTTCATGAAATATAATCCCTCAACATGCCCCACGAAACTAGCCATGGAAAAGTAAGTTTGAGAAATACGGCATAGTCCAGTCCTGCATTGTCAAATGTGGTAGCCACTCACTGAGTGCGCAGTTAAGTGCAGTTAAGGCTGTTAAGTGCTTGAAACGTGGCTAGTCTCAATTGAGATGTGCTGCAAGTTTAAAATATATACTAGATTTTGAACACTTATTATGGGGAAAATGTAAAATGTGTCAATAATTTTATATTTATTATATGTTAAAATGATAAAGTTTTTGATATATTAGGTTAAGAAAACATATTATTAAAATAAATTTACCTCTTTACTTTTTTAATTTGCCTTCTGGAAAATTTTTAAAAAACACATGTGGCTTACATTATATTTCTCCTGGACAACACTACTCCAACCCCTCTTGGAAATCTACAATATATGATTACAAAATAAAATTTCTGAGAGGTCTTGCAGTAAGGAATGCTGTTTACCTTTGTTAAAACCTGTATTTCCTAAACCTCACTGACCATGGAACCCATTTTCACACAAGAACTATTAATATCCTCCAACAGCTGGTAGTTAAAAAAAAACATTTTGGAAAACAGTATATGAAGTAAATGTATAAAGAAATCTTGTAGTATAGTTTGAAGTCTGATAATGTGATGCCTCTAGATTTTGTCTTTTTGCTTAAGATTGTTTTGGTTACTTGGGCTTGTTTCTGGTTCCAAATGAAGCCAATTTTTCCCCTAGGTCTGTGAAGTATGATGTTGGTATTTTGATGGGGATTGCATTGAATCTGTAAATCACTTTGGGTAGTATGGACATTTTAACAATGTTTATTCTGCCAATCCATGAGCATGTATGTTTCCATTTGTTTGTGTCCTCTGCTATTTCTTTCCTCAGTGTTTTGTAGTTCTCCTTGTACAGATCTTTCACCTCCTTAATTAAGTATATTCTGAGGCATTTTATCTTCTTTGTAACTATTGTGAATGGTATTGAGTCTCTGATTCGACTCTCAGCTTGAATGTTACTGGTATATGGAAATGGTACTGATTTACATACATTGATTTTGTATCCTGAGAGTTTGCTAAATTTATTTATCAATTCCAGAAGTCTCTTGGTGAAGTCTTTGGGGTTCTCTAGATCCTGATTTGGATACCTTTTATTTCTTTCTCTTGCCTGATTGCTCTGGCTAGGACTTCCAGCACTATAATCAATAGAAATGGTGACAGTGGGTACCCTTATCTTGTTCCAGCTCTTAGGGAGAATGTTTTCAACTTTTTCCCATTCAGCATGATATTGGCTATAGGTTTATCATAAATAGTTTTAATGGGTATATATGGGTGATGGGCACACCTAGAGCCATGAATCACACATTACAAAATTGATACATGTAACCAAAATCATTTATACCCCCTTAATATTCTGGAATTTTAAAAAAGTGTGACCATAAAAAGAAACATTGATTCTCTTTTTCTCTATACAACATGTCTCCTGATTCCCAGTAAGAAACAGAGGGCATGGGTTAATAGTAAAAATGCCTGCCTGTTTAGCCCAGATATCACAAATATGCCTGTCATTTTTGATATTAATATAAACTAGTTACTTCTACTTTCACTGATATTTTTGTCAATAAACGTAAATGGAATTCAAATTCATAAATGTGCTAATGGCTTTTCTCTGTGATGAACATTAACCTTCATTCAGGATTTGACAGTGTTAAATACATACATAAATGTAATGATTTGATGGCGTAAGAGAATGGATCTTCTATTATCTTCATAATCATGACATGCACTTAAAACCTGGTGGTGCTCCACAAACCTTGCTTCTAACCAAGGAACACTCACTTTATAGGAAATGAGGCCAAAACAACAGACCTATTACTGCATTTTCTAAAATCAACTGGACATTTAAAACAATGGGATGACCTATTAAAGACTCAACCACTATGCCAACAGTAAATTCTCTGAACAATTACACAGCATATAATGCTATTTCTCCCACTACCAGAATAAAAGTCTTGGAACCAACAGTTGAAAGTGAGAGAGACCCCTCTTACTCTTAGACCTAGCTAGCTAATGATTCACTTCAAAAATTTTGCTTCCCTGTCCTGTGACTTTGTTTTAAAGTTCTCAGTCCCTAATAAAGGAATGTTTCCATCAGCACATTGATCTCTTATCTTGGCTGACCACCAATAGGAAATAGGTTTGCTGCTACAAATGGGAAAGGGAGAGTTATGGATAGGACCTATAGAATCCCTTGTAATTCTCTCTCCAGTGGTAACATTTAATGGAAGACAATAGCAAATCTATACAAACAATACCACTATGCATTCCGATCCTTCAGTGATAACAGCTTGATCAGAGAACCGTAGCTAAGAGAAGTGGTGGCTGAAAGCAAAGGGAATACAGAATTGGTGATCAAAGAGGAAAATCATAATTATAAACTATTGCCTGGAGTCTAGCTTTAGAAATGAGAACTACTGCTCTAACTCACATTTCTTTCTTGGTGTGTGTTGTATGTAATTAGAAATTTTAACTTATCTCCTTTCTTCTCCCTTTCCCCACTATCTTGTATAGTGTGCTGGGTGGTGGTGAACTTTCCAGTCTAGTCCATATATTATAGCTGGACTTGTGACAGAACTAAAGCAGAATGGACATCACCCAGAAATCTTGGCTTGTTCCTAGAAGCAAAAATTGTGAATTTTATTTTTCCTGCAAAAGGGGTAGAGTCTTTGTGTTTGTATGAGAGATTTTTTGCATCACCTTAAAAAGCACTTTTTAAAAAGTTCATGTGTTTGTAATAGATCGACATGTTCCTAGAAACCTCAGGTCCTATGAAAGCATTTATAATTATAGGGCTTATCAGAAAAAAAATAGATTGGGACAAATACTCAAAACCAATGCAGTTTTGTAACCAGACCAATAACAATCACTATAAGTATTCTAGCCTAGTTTAAACTTTAAAAAGTTGTAATTCTTATTAAGTGTTTTAAAAACTACAGAAAATTTTGGATTTTTTTTAAAGAGAGTTATATATAAAAAAGAGTTGTGGTTTCTGACTTATGGAGACAAGGGCACCAAGAGTGGGCAGAATCACACAATGAACACTTGTTGAGCAGAGCACATGCCCAAAATAAGACAAAAGAGAGTGGTGCGAATGGACATCAGGTAAAACACTGCGCTTCTCCACAGCTTTCTGTGTTCAACTATGTAAGCACTGACTCATCATTACTTTACAGTACAAAACATTCTTGTGCTGACACAAATCATAAGTAAACCAACACAACTTTGGTGTTATACTGACATCATTTCCTCATCAGCCAATTGTGTAAGCTCATTTCTTTACACACGTTAGTAGAGCAGGCTGCATAAGTAAGGAAGAGAGAGTGTACACTGATTTTGAATAGATAATAAATAAATGAATAGGTGATGTTACTGTAAGAAATATATTTTCCCCAAAAACAATGAGGTTCAAGTAATTAAAATAGTAACTAATACATCATACTTGGAATAGCATTAAGATCCTAATATGATCCTAATAATAGGTATTCTAATAAAGACTAATAATTTTCTAAATATTTCTACATAATAGTAATCCCATGCACAAATGATAAGGAGTATTGCTGTTTTATCTTAGGCATTTGATGCTAGAAATGTATCTTAATACATTCTTTTTATAAGAAAATAAAACTTGGTATTTTTTGGTTATTTATTTTTTTTCCTGTTCAGTGCTGTTTGTCACAGTCACCTTCATTATGGTCTCAGCTCCTTGAGATTTCCTGCTGCCAACTTTGGAAATTTTTGCTAATTAATTAGACTCTAACTTCTATCGACTAAAAAGGCATAGCATTAGCATGCCATGGAAAACTTGCTTGGACTTTAATGTCTTTAACACTTGAAACTTGCTTCTGATAGTCTCATTTCTCATTGTGAAACAACTGAAAAAACCCAGAGAGTTCATGATTATAACAGAGAGCAAGAGGAAAGTAGAGGGATTATTTATATTATTGAGAGTTGACATTTACATGAAGGATGTCCTTGTCTTTTAAATTGGATGACTGATAAACAGATTTAACCCAGGATCTCAGACAGCTCCAGCAGTCCTTCCTCAGTCTCCCAACCAGAAACGTTTGGACAAGCATTAATAAGCCAGTATCTCAAATTTCCAGATGAGAAAAGGTCAAGGTAAGAAGACAGGTTAGAAAGGAACATGAAAGGAGCTGGCCTACAAGGGGTCATGCTGAGCTGCTCTTATGCTGCTCTTTTGCACTAGAGCCAACTGCAAATGCCTAGAGGCCCCTCGATTAGTTTTTTGTCTCACAAATCACAAAAATTAAGTTGCTGTTGTTATTATTTTAATCTTGACAGCAGACAAAAGAGAAGATTGTATATAAGGAACAGACTTCTCTCCAACCATTCCCTCCTCAAAAAGATAAAGTGATATAAGGGAGAAAATACATGCATAAATATAATATATATACATTTTGGATTTAGATTAAAAAAAAAATCAGTGGATATCACTTTGTTCCTACCAGTCTAGGTTGAAAGGTGGTTTAGTAAAGTAATTCACCAGGTTTCATTCTACATGTAAATGTCTTAGATTACTATCCATCCAAGAAAAACAGAGAAATGAAAGAAGGAAAAGTCCTACTGTCTCCAAACATGGCTGACAGTCAATTTTCTACTATGCTTTTCATTTTAAAATGTGCCTCTTGAGCCAGTTTCCAATGCATTACTTGGGGAAACTATTACATTT
This sequence comes from Cheirogaleus major, assembly GCA_963574435.1. NCBI lineage: Eukaryota > Metazoa > Chordata > Mammalia > Primates > Cheirogaleidae > Cheirogaleus > Cheirogaleus major. Next base: position 39,115 of record CAUYPO010088710.1, on the reverse strand, counting down.
GATCAGGTTCCATGCTGGTAAACTGCATTTTGGAGCCACCAAGAGTCCCTTGATACATCAGTTGACTAAATTAGTCTCCATTTCTATGGTTTTGTAACTTGGATTGATGGATGTATTATCTGATACTCTTAGACTCTAGGAGTCATTATCAACTCTAAGGAATAGCATAAGGTTTCATATTAGGAGTGAAATGGGCACAAGGTCCTACTTACACTGATGCTCATACTGTAAGGATCTTTATTGGACTTTGGTTCCTCAGATTTAGAGAAATCTCAAGGAGGCAAACTATTTTGAAATTCTTCCTAGAGATCTAAAATTACTTGGGAAAAAATGCTTTTATTCTATGTGCAGATAGTAGGCTAGGCAACAAGGGTCATTCCGAAGAAGCACAGGTTAACTATCTGAGTAGAAGACAAAATGACTCAGAGAATTTTAGAAAACAGACCAGTCTTGCTGGAGCAGGGGAAGAATGCCTTATTCTATTAGACCTTGTCATTGCTTTATCCAAATGCCCAATAATCCCTTTTACCCATTTGGTGTACCCAACCCCCAGCTTGTATGTGCTTTACTTCTAACGGTTTCCCCCTGCAACTGTCTTCAGAGAACTGGCCTTGAGCTACTGGAACGGCTTTGCCTGCAGGGGCGGAGAATCAGAAGTAGCCAATAATTCACACTGCCAACACCTCCCTTATGGGAGAAGCCAACAGCAAATGATTGACTCGAGTAGGAGAATGAAAACTTAGTCACAACGCATGGAGGCATGACAAATTTGAGGTGCAACTTACGCTCTACAGCTCCCCACAGGATTACGTTGAGGCTGGAACCTATGTTTGACCTCTTCCCTTTCCCTGTACTGCTTCCCTACTGTCTTACTAGTTTTTCTGACAACACTTCTCAATAAATCCCTTGCTCAGGAATCCTTGTCCTGGGACTTCCTTCTGGAGAATCTTACCTAATGCACCTAATAGAGGAGTCGAGACTTCCTCTGGAGCTTGAAGGAGAGACAATATTGGATTGGGAAGAGAGAAGGGAGAAGGCTTCTATGCCTAAAAAGGCAAAATGAACATGAGAAAAGGACCAAGCTTCAGTCAGGAACTAGCATGGTGTATTGGAGTACAGTAAAGAGAAAATTACGGCTGAATTAAAATATTATATGAGGAAAAAGACAAATGTCCCTTCTCCTCAATTTATATTAACACTCCCTGCCAGAGTATGCTTTTTGAAAACAAAATTCCCTTTCTTAAATGTAATCTTGATTTAATCTATCCCCTCCCCACGAAAACCTGGGAAAAAATCTTAAGTAATCATTTCAAGTTATAAATATGCACAAAATTAAACATATTAGGAGATCTAGAGGAGAGAATTTCTCTTTGGGCCTTATTGTAACCCTGACAAGAGATTACTCTATAACCAAAGGGCATAGTCTAATGAAAGCTCTCTAGATTTTTGTTCATGTACATCCCTGAGAGTGAATGCTAAAAAGAAAATAAATGTTAATTAAAAAAAAAACAACACTATTATTTAAACCTTAGCATGGCATGTAAGGACCTTCATAATCTGGCTCCATTATGCATTTTAAGCCTTCTTTCAACTATTCTTCTCCATGCACATAATTGGTTACACCTCCACTGAGCCCTTTGCCATTATTTGAACTGCTTCACACTTCCAGGGTCCTCCTCGAAATGCCCTTCTATCCATTCTCTGCCTGATAAACTCCTGTTCATTTATCAATACCCAGGTCAAATGTCACATGTTCTAATGTCCTATCCTGCCTTTTCAGGTAGTTTATTATTTCTTTCTCTGTGTTTTGATAGATAGCACTTGGCATATATCTTTAATATATAACTTAGGATGTTACATTTAAATGTAAAAAAATCTATGGGATTCTAGAGAAATGTATTTATTTTCTGTTTATCCTCCCTATTGTAGTGCCTGGTATACTCAAAGATCTCCATAAATAACTATGGGTTTTGAAATGAATTGAAAAAAATTGAATTAATAGAGTGGGGCCAAATTACAAAAGCTCTTAGATGGAAAATTTGAAATATATCCTTAAACAATGGTGAAAAACTTGGAATTCTTTGATTAAGAGAATGAGAAATGTTCTAAATCTTTGGGGAGAGCAATAAAACCATCACTATCTGTTCCCTGCCTCCAGCCTCCTCTAACACCCAACTACATCATGAAGAGAGGTTGTGCAGTGTGCTTCCAGCAACACTAGCTAGGGGAGGGATTATACAAACTGGTCGATACAATTCTGATCAGTTTAAGCATATATTTTTTCTAAATTTCAAAATATTATAGGGGTACAAATGTTTTTGGTTACATGGATTGCTTTTGTAATGCTTGAGTAGGGCTATAAATGTCTATCACCCAGATAGTGTTCATTGTACCCATTAGGTAGGTTTTTTCCCATACCCACACACCCCACCACCCCCTGCTTGATTTCCACTATGCTGTACTTCCCTCTGTGCACATGTGTGCTCATCAGTTAGTTCCAATTTAATAGTGAGTACCCATGCTTTTTGTTTTTCCATTCTTTATATACTTCACTTAGGATAATGGTCTCCAGTTCCATCCAAATTGTTGCAAAAGGCATTAATTCATCCTTTTTAATGGCTGAATGATATTCCACTGTATACATATGCCACAATTTGTTATTCCACTTGTGAATTGATGGGAACTGGGGTTGATTCCACATCTTTGCAATTTTGAATTGTAGTGTAATAAACATTCAAGTGTAGGTGTCTTTTTGATAGGTCTACTGTTAGTTCTTTGAGGAAACTTTACACTGTTTTTCATAGAAGTTGTATTATTTTCAGTCCCACCAACAGTGTATAAGTGTTCCTTTCTCTTTGCATTCATGCTAGTGTTTATTATTCTGGAACTTTTTAATAAAAGCCATTCTAACTGGGATAAGGTCATATCTCATTATGGTTTTAATTTGTATTTGCCTGATAATTAGTGATGTTGAGCATTTTTTCATACATTTATTGGCCATTTGTCTATCTTCTTTTGAAAAGCTTCAGTTCATGCCTTTTGTCCACTTTTTGATGGGGCTGTTTGTTTTTTCCTTGCTGAATTGCTTGAGTTCTTTGTAGATTCTGGGTATTAGCCCTTTATCAGATATATAGCTTGTGAATACTTTCTTCTATTCTGTAGGTTTTCTATTTGTGCTGTTGATTATTTCCTTAGCTATGCAGAAGCTTTTTAATTTAGTCAAGTCTCATTTATTTATTTTTATAGTTCCTGTAATTGCCATTGGGATCTTAGTCATAAATTCTTTGCCTAGGCCAATATCTAAAAGAGTTTTTCCTACATTTTCCTCTAAAATTCTTATGGTTTCATGCCTTACATTTAATTCTTTATCCATCTTAAATTAATTTTTGGGATTGTGAGAGATATGGATCCTGTTTCATTCTTCTGCATGTGGCTATCCAATTTTCACAGCGTCATTTATTGAATAGGGATTCCTTTCCTAAATGTATATTGTTGTCTGCTTTGTCAAAGATCAGTTGGCTGTATGTGGATGGTTTTATATACAGTTTCTCTCTTCCGTTCCATTGGTCTATGTCTCTATTTTTGTGCCAATACCATGCTGTTTTGGTTAGTATGATTTGAATCCTGGTAATGTGATGCCTCCAGATTTTTTCCATCTGCTTAAGATTTCTTTGGTTATTCGGGCTCTTTTCTGTTTCCAAATGAAACATAGAATTATTTTTTATAGATCTGTGAAACATGACATTGGTATTTTGATGGCGATTGCATTGAATCTGTAAATCAGTTTGGGTAGTATGGACATTTTATCAGTGTTGATTCTATCGATCCATGAGCAAGATATGTTTTTCTATTTGTTTGTATCATTTGCAATTTCTTTCCTCAGTGTTTCATAATTCTTTTTGTAGAGATCTTTCACCTTCTTGTTTTTTTATATTCCTAGACATTTTATTTTCTTTTGAGCTATTGTGAATGTTATTGAGTCTTTGACTTGACTTTCAGCTTGACAATTTTTGGTGTATAGGAATGCTACTGATTTGTATACATTGATTTTGTAACCTGAGACTTTGCTGGATTTATTTATCAATTCCAGGAATCTCTTGGTGGAGTCTTTGGAATTTTCTGTATATAAGATCATATCATTAGTGGAAAGGATTATTTTGACCTCCTTTTTCCCTATTTGGATACCCTTAATTTTTTTCCCTTGCCTGATTGCTCTGGCTAAGACTTGCAGCACTGTTGAATAGAAGTGGTGACAGTGGGCACCCTTGTCTTATTCCAGTTCTTAGTGGGAATATTTTTAACCTTTTCCCATTCAATATGTTGTTGGCTGTGGGTTTGTCATATACGGCTTTTATTATTTTTGATACATGTTCCTTTTATGTCTAGTTTGTTGAGGGTTTTTATCATAAAATAGTGCCGAGTTTGGTCAAACTAAGGATATCTATAACCAAGGCACTCATTCAGAACCTAGACTGCCATCAAAGCACTCACAAGAAAAGTGAAAATTCTTACCCAATAAAGGCTACAGATACACCATCATGGGTGAGGTCAGGAAAAAGCCCCATCTGAACAAAACAAAATCCAAAACTAAGAAGTGTCAACTGGTCCAGATGAAAAGAAATCAGTGAAAGAACTCTGGAAGTATGAAAAATCAGAGGAAAAGGACACCCTCAAAGGGGAACATCAGCTCTCTAGCAATGGGTACCAACCAAAATGCAATATTGAAATGACAGATAAAGAAATCCAAATATTGATTGTAAGGAAGCTCAATGAAATCAAAGAGAAAATGGGAAAACAACTAAAAGAAACTAGAAAAACAATTCAGAAAATGAATATAAGCATTGCTTATTTCATATATTTATCCACAGATGTGAGAAATGGTTTCTGAAAGCATAATAATTAAGAACAAGAAGTTAAGATCTGAGAGATTTAGATTGAAATACTGACATCACCAATGACAACTGCATGAATTCAAACAAATTATTTTTCATTGTTGAAATAAGGATAAAGGTACTTTCCTCATACAGTTGTGAAGAATAGTGCTTTGTCTCAGACATTAGGTATTATAAATCATAATATTACTGAGGCTTTCTCTGACAATTATACCTCATTTTATCAGGGAGGATTCTTTCAGGATGTCCCATTCAAAATGTGCCAGCATTAGGTTATTCCATAAGTGGTTAAGAGAAGAATTGGAATTCCAGATTGCGGGATCAGCCATGTAGAGGTACATAACAAACACACTGCAAGTTCAAGGAATGAGTATCATGACTCCTTATTCTGCTCCTACCCTCTCACTGCCCCTTGTAGATAAAAGCAGCAGCTAACTTAAGTCTGAACTCCTTAAACTTCAATCTTCCATGAAATATAAGGGACTTCTGGGCCTGGCTTAGCTGTCAGAATATCACAAGTCACTGACTAGTTTTCAATTCCTCCTTTGCTCTGCTGCATGTACCTAGCCATAGGTCTTCTATTTTGCCTAGGCAGTAACTCCCTTGTCAGTTCATTTTGTGACCTAGGTAACATCTGGCATTTGTAACCACCATAGGACCAAGTGTATTTCTTTTCAAAAGAATGTATTCTTATGACATGAAGCCTTATCTCTTCTATTTTGAATTTTGATGATCTATACAAACTAATACTACAAAGAATAGACAGGAATTTTAAAATGTGAAGGAATCTTTTGATTCAAACCACATTCTGGTAAAGTGAGGAACAGGGCTTCCAGGTTTGCCCTGGAGGTTCATCTGTTTCTCAGATAACTGTTTCACATTAGGAAAGAAGCTATAGAACAGCTTAAACTTTTAGGTCCCTCTCTCCCTCTTTCCAAATATTTTCCATTAATCTAAGTCCAAAGCTTTTGCTTATAGTGAAAACAAAGTCCTTGTTTTTCTGATTTCAAAGGTTTGTTTATTTTATGTGAAGTAGTTTTATTCAGACCCAGCAGCATAGTAGAGTAGTTTCTTCTGTATGATCATAGAATTTACCTGTGATTATGAAGATTCATGTCATTAATTACTTCAACTAAAAAAAAAATTACTTCAACTCTTCCTCAGCAAGCCCATCCTACACCATAGAAATTTCTCCATTTTTTTCCAAGTGTCCCCAATTGATTTGGTCATTTCCACCTAGAAATAATTTCATAACATGGATGGCAATATAACCAAAACTGAATTTACCCTCTTTACTCAACTTGCTCTCCTGATCAGCTCCCATTTATGACACCTCCAACTTTCTTAGTAATTCATGCTTGAAAGCTAACAACAATCTTTGGTACATTTCTATCCTTTATTTTCTATATCCAGTCTATCATTAATTAATCCTTCATCCTAAATTTCTCTCAATGTGAAGTCCTTTCCATAGATGATATGGTAGGCTATTCAAAACCCCTCCACACCTTCTGCCTGAGAACTATAAACCTGACAACTAATGAGTTTACCATCCTTCAGTTCTTCCTGCCAATCATTGATAAATGAATCTTCCTAAATGATCACTTTCCTGATGCCATTTCTCTCTTCAAAAATCTCCAAGGGCAATTGTTGAATCAGTAAGAACCATTAGTATCATTAATTACTCTATAATGACTCTGATACAAATAAGCAAAAGGAATGAGAATGGATCTGGGTTTGGCCCCATAGGAATCTTGAGATATCAATATGTTGTTCATGTAATTAACTGTCTTCCAGAAGTATTTAGCCAAAGAAGAAGAAAAAGAAGAAAGTAGGAGAGGGAGTAAAGGAGGAGGGAAGGAAATAAAAGGAATGGAGAGAGAAAAGGGAAGGAGAAAGGTGAAGCAGGGACTGAGAGAGATTGGATGAAAGGAAGAAACTCACATAAGGATATTACATAATTGCTTCTTTCCAGATTGCTTTCTGCCTTTCAACATCTGAATTTCTCTTTTTGTGTAAGTCCAATTTTTAATAAAAAACAAGTTTGTTCTAAGTAAAAAAAAAAAAAGTAAAAATTACAAAGCTAAAGAAAAAGCATATGATTTGGCTTGACTTTCATGCTCTCTTGGAAGATATTAAACCAAGATAGTGTTCTCTATTCTAATTTTCCAATTTAGAAATAGGAAATAGAAAAATATTTTTGTAGCTTTCTCTCATAAAAGTCAGAACATCCTGTATTTTTGAACCCTACATGGCTCAGATGTGGTGCTTAACATTTTTCTCTCTTAAGATTTGTTTCTGACACCTTTGCTTATGTGTTGATTAGTATGTCAAAGAGAATATTGAGACTGAGAAATGGTAGTCTACATTTAAGGTACTTTATTGGCACAGCAAATAGAAACTTTAAACTGGAAAGCAAACTTTCTCAATTAATCTATACTTTTAAGAGTGAATGCAGAAGCATGATTGAGAGAATGATATTAATGATCAAAGTTTTCTTCAACTAAACATAATTTTCTTTCAAACAAAAAGAAATAACGAGTAATAACTGCTGCTGATTTTAGTATGAGCTTGACTCTTTAAGTCACCCTGTAGGAAATCCATTGGGAAGTAGACCCTAATGTGAAGGAGTTGAGTTAAGGTCTTTTAATTAAATTTAAAGATTTTCTCACCCCTGGGAAAGGGCATAATTAGCTGTTTTCTAACACATTTGACCTGAAGATGCTTGAATCAGCAGATAATTGAATGTATTAAAAGAAATAGCAAATTCTAATTATGAGACTTAGTTGTTGGGGTAGGGAAAAAAAGAAGTTACTCATTATTTATTCAAGAGAGTTCATATGAGTGTAGAAGGGGGGGGAAACAGGCAATTACCAGCTGTCTCAGGTCCACAATTGTGCATCCTCACATGGTGGCTCTTAAGAGAATTAGGCAGCTTAGGACGTGAGTCATTTTGTTATTCCCACGAAAGATCTCAATCTGCATGCCAAATAAATTACCACTAAAAATAGAGTGAAGCACTCATAGCAGTAGAATGTACCAGCTGGACTGATGCCTGCATCACAGATTAACTCTGATATATTGGGCTTTGGTGTTGTTGCTGTGATGTTTCTGAGGGCACATATATCCAAATCTACACACTAACAAGCTGTTCTCTGATGGAGTTCTACTGAATAAGTACTTGGGTTGTATGGAGCTTATGCAAGTTTGCATGGTCTCTTTTTAAAGAAAACAAGTCTCATGAACTCCCAATCCAAACTTTTTTATTATTATATTGCTCCAAATTTATACATGTCAAAGCTATGAAGTTAAACATACTTTCTTGTGCTTATAAGCCCTTCTACAATTTGAAAAACAAAACAACTTATAAAATAAATGCAATGAACCAATAAAATTCAGTTCAACAAAATTAAATGTGATGGGTGATACCGTTATGTTGAAAATGTATGTTTACTCCAAAACCCAGGTGTGGTATTGACTACTGTGACACTGATTCTGCTGAATTTATCATGTCTCAACTATTGTGCACCTTGTGGTGATTTAATTCTCCATCACTCCTCTTTACATGAACGAATACAAAACTGATCCACATACTATATGCTATAAGGGCCTGTGGCTTTCATTTGCATTAATGCATCCTTCAGTTTAATACTGGAAGATATTTAATATCCTAGTCCAATATTTTTTCTTTCTTATTAGTCCTAGGTAATTAATGTAGTATTTCTGATCCAAATAAACTAAAACAAATATAAACCAAGATACTAAATACACTGTATAGTATATTATTTTGCTTTCTTAGCAGATATAGAAAACACTTTCATTTCTTCTCACTTATGCATGCATTCATTCAACATATAGTGTTTGCTAAGTGTTAGCTATTGCAAATGATGATGATGATGATATGATGATGATGATGGTGATTAATTCTGAAAAATCCCTGGTCAAGAAAATTTTTAAAAACTTTAAAGTTGAGGACCAGAGGTGTTGTGACTGAGTAATGAGCGAGTATACTTAACGAAAGATATGAAAGATTTATACATGAGAACTAAGATAAAACTTTTATTGGTTCACCAAGTGGGCTGCAGTGTTTCAGCCACTGTGAAATGACTCAGTGTCTGTGTTTTCCCCCAGTCAGGGATTAGCAAGTTGAATGTATGACCTATAGACAAGCCAGGATTTGTGTGTCAGTTCACTCAGTCCTTCAGTAAACTTTTAGGGGCTGTCAGTAAGTCTTGGGAATATAAAGATTAACAAAATTCAGACCTTGCCCTCAATACCTCACATAATAGAAAAAGGAGAGAGAGGGTGCACAGAAAATGAAATATATCACAACAACAGAAGTAGACATTGCGGCCATCTGTAGGAACATTCATAAAGAAAACCCAACTCTTCATGGGACCTGATGTAAGGGAACAGGCATCACCAAATTCTGTATAGAGAAAGTTGCTTGTGAGATTAAGTCTTATGAGGCAAATAGAAGTTTTCCAGACAGACAAGGACACTTAGGAAGAGAAAAAAGTGTATGCAAGCATATAACATCACAAAGTACAGCATATTTTGGTGATTGTAAGTGAAAGACAGTGGCAGGAGAGTGGCATGTGGGGGTCTGTGGTAACATGTCTGGTGATTAGCTTGACTTGTCTTCCATCACCAGAGAGTTAAAGAAAGAAAAAATAAAGTTGCTTCTGAAACTATAGTGAAAAGCAATTCAGCTACTCACCATGTGTTAAATGTTATTTTCCTAGTGTTTCCTGGAACAAAAATATTTGTAGTATCATCCATATGAAACCCAAGACCACATGCAGACAGGTTCTTAATGCGTTCAATATGTTGATTAATTCACATGCCATAAATTTAAAGTGTCTATCCAAAATATAGAATAATTCTTGGATTGCTTACCCATGGCCATTAACAGGCTTTCTAATATTATGAGGCTGAATATTTCCACAATACAAGAGAAGCATATTGATGTTTAATTTGGGGTTTTCTGAGTTCCGCAGGTCTTTGAGGTTGGCCTTTGAAGAATACGCTTCTGCTGAAATCTGGCTCTGCTCTATGATTGGTGGTAAAAGCAAAGATTAACTAGAAAAGAGCCACAATAATGATGTCTTTTTAACCTCTCCATGGCTGACCCAGACCCCTCTCCTCCACAGGCAGTACGTGGTGCTGGTCCCATCAGTGCTCCACACTGGCATTCCCGAAAAGGCCTGTGTCATCCTTAATCACCTGAATGAGACAGTGACAGTGAACGTGACTCTGGAGTATGAAATGCAGAGCAGGAACCTCCTCACAGACCTGGTGGCAGAGAGGGATTCTTTCTACTGCAGCCCCTTCATCGTCAGTGTCGCTCCTCGGGATAAGGGCGACAGGGAGAGAGAGGGTGTTGGGGATATCTTGTATTCTGATCCCTCAAAAACAGAAACCCTAATGAAGGAAAAATGAGGAATACAGAAAGAATTTCAAATTAGATTCTAAGAATGAAAGTTCTACATAATACGCTCACATAATATTTATAAACATATCTAGTGCAATATGTGAAAACTAACTGTAGTTATAGCAAGGATGTCATTTGCTCTTAAGGTAAATTTCTGAGGGTAAACCATGTTCATGCCATTATAGATATAAACACTGAGATTCATAAAGTCAAATGGCTCATCTGAGATCTCACAGATGGTTGATGTATTGTCCTTTTAACCCTTTTTTACTTAACTTATTAAATGTTTAATCATACTGACTTAGTACAAATGATAACATATAAGGTTGTTTTTGACCTTTGGAAGATAAAATTTAATAATTATTTTAATACCACCATATTTCTGTGAAAAGGCAAGCATCTCATTTCATTTACTGTCATGGCCAGATTGAAGGATGAGTTCATGTTATTGCAATGATATTTCCTCCTTCGATCAAATGAATGAATTATTACCATCATGTTACACAATCATAATTATCTACTTATAAAACAGGGGTATAATCCTTGACTTTATCTTTTACTGATTCTCAGGGACTAACCAGGAAAACAGAAACCCATAAAGGCTGAGACATTTGGAAGTGAGTATGGACAGAATCTCCAGCCCATTTCTGTTTTACAGATTCCAGAGTTGCCATCTGTCCAGGCGGTCATTAGTGTGCAGGTAAAAGGGCCAACTCAGCATTTCATTCAGAGGAAAATAATGGACATAACCAAAGCAGAGAACATAGTCTTTGTCCAGACAGACAAACCCATCTACAAACCAGGACAAACAGGTAAAAGGAGCAAAATAGCAAGGAAAGCTTGGGAGGAGGGAGGAGTTTCCTTATCCTTTTATTCTGCAGTCATTGAAATCCTGGCATGCTGTTACTGGCCTGAGTTCTTGTTGGGGATTTCATGGGAAAATCTCTGTGTTTCAGTGAGATTCCGCATTGTCTCTGTGGATATCAATTTACGCCCTTCGAATGAAACAGTGAGTCTCATAAAATTGGATGAGGTTGGGGAAAACAGACAAAAAATTTAAGACCTATTGTTTTGGAAAACCTGAGACCAATATAAGAGGTACTTAAATCTACCACAGAAGGATTTTGTAAGAGTACAACTACTGGAAGAATAACAGGGATCAGGGTCAAGGTAGTTCATTAACTGCATTCTTCGAATAAGTATTCAGATGAAGTTGTCCTCTTAAAGATTTCAGTTATTTTTGTTGAAGATAAAAAAGAAGTGCATATGATTTATCTCTTAAATATCATCTGCAAAACAAATATCATCTGCAAAATTAACTAATTATTTAGACCTTTTTACCTAAATAGGCTTCCTCAATTGTACGTTATCTCACAAAAGGAAAGTCGTGACTTCTTAAGAGATGTTAAGTCTCAAACCAAACATATACAGCGGACATTTTCTTGTTTGGATGAGAAATATAGAGACTCTTACTCTGTTTGACATACTCTATCAGTGCTAGTATCATGGTTTTCTCTTTCTAAATTCTATCAGATGCTCATACTGTTTCTTTCTTTCTTTTCAGTTCCTGGTTGTTTATATTGAGGTAAGTAGCACACTATACTCAATAGGAAAGAGGACTCACTACAGGTTAAATTAAATTGCCTTTCTACCTTTTCCCCTCCCCACTTCACCAAAACTAAACAAATGCTATTTTCCCTATTTACCTTAAACTCTTTGAGAAATAGATAAGATGTAAATGAAGAAACAAAATTCTTTGGGATGATGCAATTTAGTGAACTTTTCAATATTTCTGGCTAAAATTGATATGCATAATACCAAAAAGAGGAACCAGTATGAAATGTCATCTGTAATATCTCATAGCTGGTAAGCTTATTGCCTTATTCTCTATCTGGAATTCTTAGAAAATTTTGCTAATACGTTTGGTGCCAATTTGCCAACCATCTGTGATACACCTCCCAATATCATTCGTACCTGAAAAGCTGCCCCTCTAACTCAAGAGTACACATTTCAATTGTTTCTATGAACTCAAAATATTTTTACCTACAGAATCCCAAAGGGAACCGAATTTTCCAATGGCAAAGTGTCAAATTGCAAGGGGGACTCAGCCAGCTCTCTTTCCCATTATCGATGGAGCCCATTAAGGGTTCCTACAAGGTCGTGCTGCAGAAGGAGTCAGAAAGAATAGAGCACTCCTTTGAGGTGAATGAATATGGTAAGAATTCTACAGGTGTAAGTCACTTGTGATATCCAAGGATTTAAGATTGGACAAATTTTACATATAGGTAGCAAGTAGTGGTCTAGCATACAATAGTTGAAAAACGACAACCTTTTTTATTCACCTGGATATTTGCTAAGTACTTTGCATGCAGTGCTTCATTTAATCCTCACGGCAGTCGTCTGAGGCAGATACTATTATTATCCCCGTTTTACAAATAAGCATATCAAAACTAGTTAGCAATTTACAAAATTGCAGAGCCAATAAGAGGCAAGAGATTTGAATAGGCCTGCGTGACCCTATTCAAACATAAATTGCTAACCGATACTTGTGTCATCTACATACACTAGGTATCTGTTTCTGTATCTTATAACTGAAGGTGTTTCCTGGGATTATCCCATGGCTGTCTATAACCTACACCTACACTACTCTAATCACCTATGATTCCTAAGTCATAGTAATCAACTAAACTATAGCTCAACTAAGTACAGTAATCAACTAAACTATAACATAATTGATTTAGTATTCAACCATAGCTAATTACTAAGTCAGGCATTGAAACCATCTTACTAATTATCAGTTATGTATATTTTTAATGTAAATTAAATATTTTGTGTCATGACTGAGGAGTCCTATAAGAAAATAGGATTTCCAAGACGTACCAGAATTGTGCCATAAGAATCACAGAATAGGCACATATTATAGGAATGACACCTTACAGAACTGTGAAAGAAGCTAGAAAAGCAAGGATCCCTCAGAAGGAGTTAACACATCAGGGAAGATCGCTAATCAGTTCTGAAGCATCAGTGGGAATGGATAAAGCAGAGCTTGCAAGAGATCTGGGAAGCCAGGCACCGTCAGCTGCCCGAGTGCACCGTGCAGGGGAGCGGATGAAAGAATCCACGCAAGACTGTGACCTCGGCACTCTGCAGGCTACCACTTCAGTAGACCCTTAGCCAAGGTCTGCGGGTGGACCTGGGGTCTCTACCAGTCAGCAGAGCTAGAATTTGGGAAGAAGAGCTGAATACAGGGAGGAAAGAGTAAAGACAACCTGGAACCAGTTGGCCCCTCTCTTATCACATGTAACCGTGATGATCTTCAGAGACTAACAGTGCCGCTTTCCTTTCACTTTTGAAATCTTGCACAAATGTAGAGAAAGAGAGTCTAGGAAATGTAGCACCAGCTTAACCAAGTTAGCATAGTACAAACTACCCGTGGTGACACATGGCGTCTCCTTGTCGGCATTGTCCTCATTACTGTTGAAGTCATTGACTTTGACCCTATGCTATAAGGTTCTGTAATAGAATCCATTACTAATACTCACAGGATCTCATGTCCACTCTCACCTCTTTTTCTCTTCTATTGAAAACAGTTATCCCCAAATTTGAGGTCCAAGTGAAAATGCCCAAGATTATTAGTTTTCTGGATGAAGACTTTGTGGTATCTGCCTGTGGCTTGTGAGTTGCATTTTTTAAAATTTCATTTTATTTCTATTTCTGTACTTTAAGAGAATATATTGTAAATAACAGTTACTGATCTTCAAAGTATTTCAATTAGGAGAGGAATAACTCTCTTTCCTAAGCTCCCACCAGGAAGCAGGGACTGTAGCAGATGATAATTCTGCTAATAACAAAATCATTTACTGGACATTTAAAATGTGCCACACAATGTTCTAAGTGCTTTGTATTATTAACTTATTAACTTTTTTTCTTATACTAACCCTGTGAGATGTAGATAATTATTATCCTCAATTTACAACGAGGACACTATAACCTGGGTAAGGTACAAAAAAATAATAACTTGCTCAAATTACTGCAGATAGTAAATAGCTAACTGGAATTTAAATCCAGTAGTCTGGCTCCAGACCCCAAACTCTTCACCACTATGCTATTTTGCTTCTGCAATTTAAAAAAGGCTGACTTTATGAAGCATTCACGTATCCTAGGTCCTGTGCTAGACAGCCTAGGCCATCCAGCTGCAGAGCTCATGCTCATGTCGTCCCTGTTATCTCCATTCTCTTTGTTGATCCCAATTCTTAAACTATGGAAAATAGTTGGAAAGAAACTAAACACACATTCTGCCTTAAATCTTGGATACATGTGGTAGAATTAAACATGCATATATTATACCTATTTCTTCCCTGGTTGCCTTTTCATGCATTAGAGCATTTTCAATATGCACAGAGGAGAGAAATGTTTCCTTTTGCTTTTGAAAGCAGCATGAGAAACATATTTGCATTCTTCTCACAAACTTTGATGCTTTAAATTTTTCCAACAGAGGGAAAGCCTTTGGATTCAGACTTAAAGATAAAATTTCAAAAGCAATTGAAATTTTGTAAATGGTTTATTAATTTGTCAGCATTTATAGGAATCTGGGGGGAAAACCTATAAAGGAGGGAAGCTTGGGGCACTGAGGCTAAATCTTATGGACCTCGCAGTTTAGGCTAAGGCAATGGGTTTCAAACTTCAGTGTGCATCCAAATCTATGGAAGATGCTGAGTAAAATGTAGATTCTGTGGCCCCACCTCCAGAGATTATCATAAATCTGATAAAAAAAACCCCAGGAATCTGTAACTCAATGTGTATCCCAGGTAATTTCAATGTACGTAGTCCACATAGCACACTTCAAGAAACAATAAAATAATTTTGGCTTTGCATCATATCCTTCCATCATATTTGGCAGAATCAAATTGAGTTATTATGATCCTATTTATATATAACATTTTTGTTTTATAGCTATTACTTCCCCACCTAACTTCTCATTTATCCTCTTAAAATACTTATAAATTGGGAAAGACTTAGAAATACACTTTTCACATATCCTCAATTTTTTTTTTGCCATAAAGTGACTTAGATGGTGTTGTCAAAGCAGGAAGCATAGCATAGGTAATCCAAAGATGAAAGATGGAAGTAGGACAGTCTTGTAGCAAAGCCTCAACTGAGAGGGAAGAAAGATCTGAGAAAGACTTAATTAGTAAGTTTCCATTTGGAGGTGTTTCAAAAAGATTCATTAAATATTTTTTTCTTAGAGTTATAGATAATTGAGAAACAATCTCTCAGAATAATTGCTTCTAAAATGCAAATTCTATGAAAGGTAATAAAATTGGTTTAGATGATTAAGGTGGATGTATGAATGGGTCAAATCAAGTGAAGAAACATCTGCATTATTTATATTAAATATCTTTGTATGACTATTTTGTTCTTATAGATACACATATGGAAAGCCTGTCCCTGGGCTGGTGACAATTAATGTGTGCAGAAAATATGCTCCACATTTTGCTCCATATGGTGCAAATATGCACCATACCACCTGCCGTAAGATTTATCCAAACCATATCTGTGAAGAATTTAGTCAACAGGTGTGTAGAAACAATGCTCCCCAAACCACTAACATCAGATCTTGTTTTCTCGTGGATTACAATAGTGAATACAATACAATAGAGAATAGTGTTTGAAATCATCATCAAGGAAAATTGTGGAGTAAGGGAAAAATTGTAAGATTGCCTAGAAGTGTTAGGGGCCCCTTGAGGGCTGGGCTCATGGGTTTATATTGGTATTCATCTGGCCAGTTTTGTAATTTCTTACCAAAAGCAATCAACATGCCAGGTATAAAGGCATAAAAGTACATGGAAATATCCAAAGTTGCCTTTAATCAAATAGGTGACAGAAGAATGTGGCAGGTGTTAAGAATTTGGCTAGTAGGAGGA
This sequence comes from Cheirogaleus major, assembly GCA_963574435.1. Taxonomy (NCBI): domain Eukaryota; kingdom Metazoa; phylum Chordata; class Mammalia; order Primates; family Cheirogaleidae; genus Cheirogaleus; species Cheirogaleus major. The sequence goes on along the minus strand of CAUYPO010088710.1, from coordinate 22,868 downwards.
TCAAATGCCATGCCATGGAATCCAAACTGCATATGAAGGAGTATTAAACCAGCATTGGGGCTGAGCACGGTGGCTCATGCCTCTAATCCTAGCACTCTGGGAGGCCGAGGCGGGAGGATCGCTCAAGGTCAGGAGTTCCAAACCAGCCTAAGCAAGAGCAAGACCCCCTCTCTACTAAAAATAGAAAGAAATTAATTGGCCAACTAAAAATATATAGAAAAAATTAGCCGAGCATGGTGGCACATGCCTGTAGTTCCAGCTACTCGGGAGGCTGAGACAGAAAGATCACTTGAGCCCAGGAGTTTGAGGTTGCTGTGAGCTAGGCTGACACCATGGCACTCACTCTAGCCTGGGCAACAGAGTGAGACTCTGTCTCAGAAAAAAAAAAAACCACCAGCATTGGGTTGAAGAGAAGAAGACCTAGTAGAATAATGGATTGGAGGGCCCAGTTTTATCAAAGAAGAGGTGTAATAAGCATAATTAAGGGAAAAAGCTGAAGGTAGAATATGCCGTATTTAAAAATTCAGTGCAAAACTACTGATCTCAGAGGAGGAGGGTGTAAAATCCAGGGTGTGGCAGTGTGAGCAGGCACTGTAGGATATGAAAAAGAAAGTTATCAAAGCTGCAGAAAACAAATAAATGAGAGGCCAGAATGATGAATATGATAATAAACATCAAGATAAATGTTTACAAACAAGATAAACATGAGAAGGATCTAGCTTCTGAAATCTTTACTATATCAGGGAGACTAGGATTAATTTTATTTTCAATCAAGTCATGACATCATGTGTAAATAAATTAAATATGGTTACATTTTATTATGCAATACATATTTTCATGTAAATAAGTTTAAGATGATAACAAATCTTTATTAAAACATGCATCCCAACATTTGTGGAAATGTGAGATTACTACAATGATTCATCTATTCAATGAAAGTTTGTGTTCCTATTAATGTCTTAGACATCGGGGACATGCAGTTAAGAACATGCAATCTTTAGCTGATGCTTAGGTAGAGATGGTTACAGAAGGCTTCTTTTAAGACATTATGTCTGAGTTAAGTTTTGAGGAGCAGTAACTGTTGGCCAAGGTAAGAATGGGAAAAAGTTATCATTTGAGGGACATATGCAAAGAGATAGAATTACAAAATATCATGGCACATTTGGAAACTCTAGGAAGTTTAATATAGCAGAAATGAGATCCATTTTCAGAAGACAATGGAGAAGGCAAAGGTTGACAATGACTAACTCAGTCATTAATGAAGAAACTTTATGTCATTCCTGGGATTCAGAAAGGATAATCACTAAAAAGAAGATTGGAACATTTCCAAAATTTATTTTTATGCCCAATAAAAAATTTTCATAGATTGATAACTGACTTTTTTGATAGTAAATCGAAGGACCCAGGAATTCTCTTCCTTTCTCTTCAGGCAGATAATAAAGGATGTTTCACACAACTCATAAAGACTAAAGTATTTCAGATGAGACAAAGAGGGTTTTACCAGACAATACAAGTGGAAGCCAAGTTCAGAGAGGAGGGAACAGGTTTGTATCATTTTTAAATATTTATTAATTTAATATACATTTATCAAACTTCCATTCCATGTAAAACACTCTGTAGTTTCTAGGGATTAAGAAAATAATATGGTCTCTGTCCTCAAGGAATTAAACATCTAAAAATAGAAATGGAGAGTGTGTGTGCATAACCATAATAAAATTTCTCCAAGAAATATAAAAGCCAAGGGCCAAATAAGCATGAAGTGAGGTAGTTAATTCTAATATAGAGCCAGAAGAAAACCTTACAGATAAAGTAGCATTTTAACTGATTTATATCAGACAGCTAACATTTTTAAAGATTAATGATGGACAGGGAGAACATGACAAGCATTTAAAAATGTGTTCAATTTCAGAAGAATCTGAAACTGTAGGCTGGTGGTAAGGTGTGAAAGAAAGTAAATCATCCACTAAGGCGTTTAGACTTTATTCTGAAAAGGACTGGATACCTTCAGATATATTCAAGGAGAATGGCCTAAATAAACTGATATTTTAAAAAGATAATTCTAACCTGTGAAGAGCACCAGTGACATAGATAGGGCTTCACAGAGCTGAATGAGGGCTGTCTCCAGATCTTACCCTTGACCTACATCGTCATTGTCACCCAAAAAAGCTAGGATAGGGTTGCAGTCCAAAGGGCAAGGGCTTATTTGGACAATATGCCTCTTACATGCATTAAACAAGTTATATGACTAAGGTAGACTGCCTCACCCCCCTGGGCTTTAATTTCCTCACCTATAAGATGAGGACAAATGAAGTAAATCAGTATGTCCAGACGTGAGTTCCCAATACATTAGTCCTTTGAGTTGCTCCATGAAGAAAAGAGTTCTGTGGTCTAAAGCAGTGGTTTTCAAACAAAGGCAATTTTGCCCCTCAGAGAACATTTGAAAATGCCTAGAGACATTTCTGATTGTCATGACTTGGGGAAGGGAGGCTGCCATTAGCAACTAATTGACAGAGCCTACGGGTGTCCCCCACCCCCACCCCCGCCACCATGCACACACACTAGAATATTTTTCAGCCATTGAAAGAATGAAAGAAACATATATATAATTCTTCACTGTCAATCTTAAAAAATTGACTTTAAAAAAATTAGCCAAAGACCTTAACAGACATCTCACCAAAAAGGATATCTGTATCCATATTTATATACACACAAAGGAATATTATTCAACCATTAAAAAAATCCTGTCATTTGTGATGGCATAGATGAACCAGGAGGACATCATGCCAAGTGAAATAAGTCAGACACAGAAATACAAATACTGTACGATCTCACTTATATGTGGAATCTAAAATAGTTAAGCTCGTAGAAACAGAGAGTACAAGAGTGGTTGCCAAGGACCTGGGGAAAATGGACAGATGTTGATCAAAGCACACTAACCTCCAGTATAAGATAAATAAATTGTGGGGATCTAATGTGAAGCATGGGTGGTGATGGATGTGTTCTTCAATTTGGCTGTGGTAATCATTACACAACATGTATCAAATCAGCATGAAATGTACACCTCGAATATATAGAATCTTCATTTGTCAGTTTAATATTTTAAAAAGTAAGAATGAAGACATGGAAACGTAGCACAGTAAATTTTCTTTAACTCCCCTCACAAAAAGGTAGTTCTAGCTGACCTAAAGAGGATAGACTAGATTAAAAATGTGCTACAATGTAATACATCAGAAGATTATTCAAGGATGGCCTCAAAGATTCCAAATTTTGGGCGTGGAAAATGGAAATACCATTTCCAGGTCTGGATGAAAAAGAATGACAATTGTGATGAGATATGTCAAAGATAATTAACTATAATTTGGAATATCAAAATGAAAGTGAATTTATTCAGCTGATAATTTTAAAGAGAGCCAGGGCAAAAGCAGGACCAGGATGTAAATCTAAAGCCATTTCCAATGTGCCTATACCCTCTCAAGAGTGAATGCAATTGCTCTGAAGGTGAACTCATTTAGCACTGCTAAATTTAAGATAGAGACAGGACAAAGAAGGGTCCAAGCATGGAAACAACTATATTTAGGACATAAACGGTAGAATGTGAGTCAACGTAATAAAATTAGAAGTCATAGGGCCAGGGCAAAATAAAAGAGTACAATTTTTTAGAAGCCACTGGAAGGAAGAGTTTCAGTGGTACTTTAATATAAAGTACTACTGCGAGTTCATGTACGATAAAATCTGAGATGAGAATACAATATAAGCAGCAAGTAAGGGATCTTCTAAACTTTGGTAGTGTGTTGTTTTAGATGATGAGAACGAGAAACAGATTACACTTCACTGAAATGGAAAAGTACTAGGTGTTGGCTAGACTGTGGATAGGCCACACAGTGAAAAGAAAGATCTTTCTGGGGAAGTGGTTGTGGAAGAAATTTAAGCATAGTTTTAGGCCAATGTGAATGTGAAGAATCTAATTGCATGCAGAAAGAATCTAATTGTATGCAGAAAGAGCAGGAGTGAGAGACAAAAACAAAGATGGAGAAGATCACAGATGAGGAGATGAGAACTGAATCAAGAACATAGGTGGAAAAATAGGAAACTTGCAAAACCAGAAGAATTAGGAATTATGGATACCAATAAGGTTTTATATGAGGTGAAGTTACTGTCAAATTGCTTGTCAAATAGCTTCTGTCTTCTAAGTGTGTGAAATTCTGGAAAGAATAAGAAACGAGAAGTGGATGGCATTTTGTTATGATGGAGTGAGGCTAGAATGGAGGTAGGAGATGAGTTCTGAATACATAGAAGTTCAATTTCACTTCTATTTCAGGGTTGGAATTAACTGAGCGTGGATCATGTGAAATCACAAATACCATAAGCAAACTGAAATTTACTAAAGCAGATTTATATTACAGACGTGGCCTCCCTTTTTTCGGGCAGGTAAGATATTCTTTCAATGTAATTATAATTTGGGACAAAAGTCTTACTTTTAAGAAAACTAATTTTAAAATGACAAAATCAAAATTTATTATGAAAATAATATTTTTAATAAGAAAAGAAATTATAGTAAATTACTAATTTAAAAAGCAAATATAATCACAAAATCCAGGAAAACAAAGCATATTTTTATTAATTAACTTCCTAACACACTTCTATTATACATTTTTCTGTGTGGTTTGACTGTATACTCTTTGATTGCCTTTTATAAACAATGATTTTATAATATAATTTTTATAGAAGAAATAAAAAGATGCCCGTCATCTAGATGGTTGAATTTTTTTGTTACTGATAGTTTTTAAAAGTTTCTTTCTGCTTCAAAACTCAATATCAATAATATCGATATTGGTAAATTTTATAACTGATAATTCATCTTATTAGACAATCAATTTTCTGTCATATAAGAAATGTAAGGTTTCTAGGCATTTTTAATCTAATTTTGTAGTAACTAATCTTTGAATTGACAGTGTATGGGCATTTTTTCATTTTATATTTTGAATTTTACATTTGAATTTTATATTTTCTTCATTTATTACAATAGTTTATATCAAATTAGCAAGAAATTAATAGATATATAGATATAGCTTGGCAAGGTATTTCAGGTAAAAAGAAGATCATTAGAAAACCAACATTTGAAGGATGAGTATGACTTGACCAGAAATTTAAGATGAAAGGAAGAATGGCCAAGGCCCTAGGGGTGAAACAGCTTTTCAAGGCCAAAGAATTAAAACGTAGTCAGTGTGAGGGAAGCTAAGATAGAAGGTGTAACTGGACTGACTGAATAGTTGCAGGTAAGCTGGAACAGTTCTTAAGGGTCTTTTAGGATACAGTGAGAATTTTGGATTGAGAAGTGAGTGCAGGTTTTAAGGAGAATGACATGACCAGATTAGCTCAGGCTGTGTAGAGAATGGTTTGGACCAAGCATGAAGCAGCAAGAGATCAGACTGCAGAAGATTAAATAGAAGCTATTGCAAATTAAATGGAAAAAATATTGTAGTTTTAACTAGAATGGTTGCAGTGGATTTGGAGAGAAATAGATGGAATTAAAATATATTTGATGAGGGGGTGGGGTGGTGACAGCACTGGGCAGTGAATTACAGATGGGCAGTGAAAGAGAGAAAATTACTCAAAAAAACAAAAAAACCCTCTGTGTTTCTGCATCACCACTGGATAGATACAAGGACAATATACTAAAATAGAGAACACTGGAGCTGTAGACAATTTGGGAGGGTAACATGATCCCACATTTGGATATCCTTGGTTTGAGTGCCCATGAATATCCAAACAGAAATATTAAAAAGATGTTGAAATCTATTGCATGACAAGGTGACCATAGTTAATAATAATGTATTGTATATTTCAAAATAACTTTAGAGCATAAATTTCAAATGTCTCACCACAAAAAATGGTATGTGATTGCGGTGATAGATATGTTAATTAGCTAAATGTAATCAACTCCGCTTTGTAAACACATATCAAAACATCACATTATACCCCAGAAATGTATACAATTATGATTTGTCAATTAAAAGTAATAATAGAGAATAAACTGTTGTTCAGCTTTCAAAATCATTTTAAAAAGTATTAAAAAGAAAAATCATAGGATAGAGCTCAGAAAACAAGTCTTGTTTTCAGATTCTAAGCTCTTCAGAAATGACCCAGCGGTAAGGAGGTGAACATGAAAGAGTAGAAGGTGGTACTGCCGTGTGAAACTTTAAACTAGCTGTGACTTTTATGTTTCTAGGTGCTGCTAGTCAATGAGAAGGATGAGCCAATCCCCAATAAAACTATCGTTGTTAACGTGGAAGCCACATATCGGTCCAGCTTTTCTACTAATGAGCATGGTTTGGTAGACATTTCCATAGACACCAGCAACTTCACGTCCTCCCTCATCACAATCATGGTACGTGGATGGGACCACAGCGACTGAAAAAACAGATCACTGGGGCCAGAGACCTTAAGAATATAAGAGAAGCATGTGAACTCTAAGGATAAACAAAGAGATGATAAAGAATGAAATATAAATTAAGCAATGTGGAGACCTAAATTATAAAAAACAGAAAATTCTTTGTCAGAGAACCTTTAAACAGACTGCTGACAATATGGTTTAGTGTCAGGAAACATTAAATAGATCATCTTGGTATTCCCTTGAAAATTTTGAAATTTTTATAATTCTAATACAAGTTAGATTTTGCTTGGTTTCTTTGAAATACTACTATTTTTGTTTTGTGTTGAAATATTCAAATGTTCACATGCAATTTATAGCCATAACGTTACGAAAAAGTAATGGACCTTGATGGTGAATGAATGATATCTACTAAATCAGCACAGCCTATGATATTAAGGGGAAGCTGTTTATGGATTATGCTGTATTTAAGAAATTAGCCTTCTTAACACAGCTTCTTTATGCTATTATGTATATAAACAAATAGCCTATTTATTCTTCCATTAGGTGACTTACAAATATAATGAAGACTGTTTTGATGACCGGTGGATTAATGAATTTCATTCACAAGCAATTCACACTGCAAGGCATATTTTCTCCCCGAGCAAGAGTTATGTTCACCTTGAACCTGTTGTGGATACTTTGACCTGCGGGCAAACCCAGGAGATCCAGGCACAGTACATCCTGAATGAACAGATTATGAAGGATGAAAAAGAGTTAACCTTCTATTATTTGGTAAGAGCAAGAACCACTGTGGCTCTTTCTGACTGTGTAGACTCCAAAATTGCTGATTTCTGAAGTAGTGCCTTTTATAAGATATCAAAATTAATACCGTTTTTGTTGTTTTTTATGCCTGAAGAGAAATTACTCCCTAACAAATATAAATGCTTTAAATTCTCCTTTATGCTCTGGTCACCTCCGAAACGTTTAAGTTTTTTTCTTGCTGAGTTCCAATGGCAACTTATTGAGTGGGAAAGGAAAGAGCCTACAACAAAAGCTTTGTTAGTCAAAGAGAATGTTTTTCTTAGAACTCAGTAGGGAAATTAGCAAAGGGTGAGAACCAAGAACTTACTTAAAAGGAAATAAAGGTTATAGATAATCTTCTGGGAAAATATTCAATTCTAACTAATTTAAAGCTCTCGACTGGTGTAATTGCAGGTAAAGGCACATTAATAAGTGTAGTGGAAATTGGTGTGATACTCTTGAGACCCGTACACATATGTATGTCCCAAAATTAAAAATGTCCAAAGCTGATAGTGACTCAAATAAATCATTTTAAAAAGGAAAAGTTAAATGTAGGAAACACCATATAGGAGCATTTATTAGAAACAATATTTTCTTAATTCTATAAAAAAAGGAAAATTATTAATAATAATAGATTAGAATTTCAGCTTTATTGCTTCCTCATTATGTGACTTTGAATAATTTATCTAATTTTATCTATAAGGAGAAATGTCAGTCATGTCACCTGAATCCTGGAGATAATGTTAATACATACTTTATGAAATTATAGTGCAAATTAAATAATTAAATTATTTAGCTCAGTGACTGGCACATAGAGAATGCTCAACACATTTAGGTTTTTGTAAATAGAAGCAACAATAGAGAATATTTATGTATAATTTGTAGCTGCCTTCAATATATATTGTTTTGCATATAGTAGATGCTTCAAATATTTGTTGAAACAATATGTAAATTTATAATATTAATATTCCATATAAATAATAAATACTAAGTAAAATAGTAAATCATTATAAAATTATATATTTGTTATTTAAAGTATGTAAACATGCACATGAAAATATTGAAAGGGAAATTTAGTGATCAAAAATAACTTCTGGGTTGGAGTTAGTAAGATTATGAATGTTTATATATTATGAATGTTTTAAAGTAAGGTTAATATGTGTACTTTAAAACAATAATGAATATATTTTCCTCTGTTTTCAGATCAAAGCAAGAGGAAGTATCTCCCAATCAGGAATCCATGTGTTGTCCATTAAAGAAGGAAATAGTAAGCATTTTCAAGATTTCCCTTTTTTTCTCTCTTTCATCTTGTCAAATTCTGAACAACTTAGCAAATTGGAGCTATGTTCTCATTAGAGGAAATGGTCACCAGCCTTCTGTCATCAAAAGATGAGACAGCTGATGTAACAGGAGGGCATACTTGGCTCACTTTAGCCCATTTAAATTTTTTTCTTCTGATCACAGCACTCCTATATTTTAAATTTTATTCCCCCAAAAAATATATTCATTTTATAATTAAATGTCTTTGAAAGGCATAAAATGTCTCAAAAAGGCAGAAAATAACCAAAGAAAAATTATACTTTGTATATTTGTCTATTTGTTTTCTATTGCTACTGTAACAGATTATCACAAATTTACTGGCTTAAAACAACAAAAATTTATTATCTTATGGTTCTGTAGGTCAGAAGCCTTACTGGGCTAAAATCAAGGTGTCATCAGAACTATATTCCTTCTGGAGTTCTAGGGGAGACTCTGTTTTCTTGCTTTTTCCAGCTTCTAGAAGCTTCCTTGTATTCCTTGGTTTGTGTTTCCTTTCTCTTTCTTCAAATTTAGCTGCACACTGTCTTCAAATCTCTCTCCCACCCTCTTATCTTCCTCTTAGAAAAACCCTTGTGATTATATTGAGACCATCTGGATAATCCTGGATACTACTCACATTTCAAGATTATTAATTTAATCACTTCTGTAAAGGCCCTTTTGCCATAAAAAGTAACATATGCACAACTTTCAGAAATTGGATATCTTTACGAGGCTATTATTCTGCTTTCCACAATCTTCCTTCTGGCCCCAAAGATTTGCATGCAAAATATACTCACACTACACAACATCTTCAAAAGCCTCAATCCATTATAGCATTAACTCAAGTCCAAAAGCTCATGCAAATCTCATCAGCTCAAAAGCCCCAAATCTCATTATCTCAGTCGTCTAAATTATGTGTTAATGAGGCCCTGGATGTAATCTATCCTAAGGAGAAAAAGTCATCAGTCCTAAGAAGTACTGAAATCTTGCTGGACAAATAACTTTAGGTTTCAGAACCTGGGAATAATCTTCTTTAGTTCATGTCTCTGCCCTTTGGGCTTAAGGCTCTAGTCTTGGAATCATCCTTCCTTTTTCGTGGAGGATGTGTTTGCAACTGAAAAGTTTTATCAGACATTGTTTTCTGCCTATATAATTTGAAGGGTCTGCCATTCTTTTCTTTCAGTTTATATCCTTTCTGTCCCATTTGGTCCAAGCTGACAGTGTTTCTGTTCATATACATTTTTCAAGAACAACATAGGTCTCCTATGTGTCACAGGGATTCATTCCATTAAACAAAAAGCTTCTGCACATACCTTTCCTGGATAATTCTATCTCCCATTTTGGCTTTTGCTGACATGGATGAGGGGATCTGTGAGTCATGCACTTAATCTCCTCAAAGTGCCTTTTTTGTTACTGAATACTCAGGCATTTTGATTTTTCTGCAAATTAAACCTTTAGTAAAAGGTTGTCCAATCCCATCATGGATTTTTCTCTAGAGCGTAATTTCCTGACAGTGAATGTCTTAATCTTACAATTTTTTGCAATCTGTATAAACTGAAAATTTTCAAAATTATCAAGTTCTGGTTTCTCCTTAATGAACATTTTTCAATTTATCTTCGGGTTTACTCTTCCTTCAATTTATCTCTTTCCTTTCCAATTTTACTGTAAGTAACAGGAAGAAACTAGGCTGAACCATTAACACTTTTCTTTAAAAGTTTCTGGTGAACTATCTGAATTCATTGTTCACAAAATTTGCTTTCCACACATAACAGCAGGACACAATTCCACTAAGTTTTTTGCCTCTTTATAATAAGAATTTGCTTTCCTTCAGTTTCCTTCAGAGCTCTACTGGAAGTATTTCTAATTTCCGTATTTTTACTAACAGTCAATTCATAACAATTTAGGTATTCTCTACCGTGATATATGTCTTCTCCATCATGCTTCTCACTTTATTTTGAGTCCTCTCTAATAACATTTTTAGCATCCATATTTCTACTAAGTCTATTAAAAGTAATCTAGACTTTTTCTCTCCATGCACCTCAAAAGTCTTCCAGAGTCTTCCCATTGCCCAATTCCAAACCACTTCCATATTTTTAGGTATTTGTTACAGTAGGACCCCACTTTCGGTACCAAAATTGATATTAGTTTACAAGCGATGGAATTTTTTCAAAATAATTTCTTAGTTAATGTTTTTGCATACAACTTTTTATTAAATTATCAATGCTTTAAGAAATTCTCTATATGATTTTAGGTTTTGTAATTTATTTTTTCTCTTTAAATATTTAGAAGTTTTATTTAAAAATAACAGCTAATACCTTTACTAATACATTACATTTTATTTTTCTTAGCAAAATTTTACAATACAAGTAAAATAAAAGAATATTGTACACCAAATTCTAAATAGATGTTCTCAAACTCTTTCATGTTTGCCATGTGTATTTTGCAAATTATCATTTTCTATGTGTTTCTTGATAAAAAAAGATGTTGGCAAGAACTTGTCTATAAAATTTAAATATTTACCTATATGCTTAAAGGATGTACTTAAATATCTATTGATCTATCTATCAATCATGTATCTATATCTATCTATCTAAATGGTAGGAGTAAAATTATCTCTTTTCTACATACTATCTTCTTCCTCTCTTCCTTTATCCATTCACAATAGTGCATGAATATACATTTTCCTCTCAAAGAGTAGTGCAGTGTAGAATATCCATTGTGATACATTAATGCTATTCTGATGAAAGGATGTCCCACAAGTTCATAGATGTGCATCTACAAACCTCCATAGCTGAAAAAGTACTTCAAGTATAGCTTTTAGGCAAATATAAAACTAAAAGCAATTTAAAGACAAGTCCAGCATTCCAATTAATTTTTATATTCTTAAGTTAATTTCATGATGTTATAGAAGCACCAGAACAAAAGAAAATGGGGAGTATCCAAGATGATTAACTCCTTACATACAAATCCAAAAAATTCCACTGTATCCAAAAATGTACATGTGTATGCATACATGTAGTTAATCACTCATTTCCTTCCTTCATTAATAAACATAACTAAGTACATTTCTCTGAAGTCATCTATCACTTGGGTAATTGGCTCCTGTTATTTCAGATCTGAGACATTTGGATACCCGCTAGTTCCCAAGGCACTCTGATGTGATTTTTGAGATTGTAAATGCCTCACAGTTAACAAAGCCTTTTTTATTGTTTTGAATTCTCTCTCTTACTGCCTTTGTTTTCCATAGAAGGCAAAATGACAAAGTTTTTAAAATGCATTTTCTTATTTTCTGCAATATGTATTTTTAAATCACACGGACAGTTTTATTCTACAGCATACCAGCCAAATCCCTCTTCAACATAGTTTTATTTACTACAAAATATTTTATCAATTTCAAATTATAAATATTGCCTTTGAATATCAATATTAGTCATAATTGACTAATAATACAATAACTTCTTGTTTCATTTCTAAAATAAATTTCTACTCATGCCTTCTTCAGGATTAATTTTCATACTGCATTTCTTTATCTTATTCTTTTTAACACCTTTATTTTGTATCTATTAAGATAATTTTATTTTAGTTTGTTAATGTGATAAAATACATTGACTAATTTTTTAATATTGAGCTAACATTGAATTCCTAGAATGAAAAAAAAAAACTTGGCCATAATGTATTATCCTTTAAATATATCATTTGACTCAATTTATCAAAATTTTGTTAAAAATTTTTATATTTATGTTCAAGAAAAGTAATGGTCTATAGTTTTCTTTTTTGTCTGGTTTTGGTATTAACACAACACTAATAGAATCAGTTGTGAAATATGTCTTCCTCTTTGATTTTCTGGAAGAATTAATTAAGACGTGATGTTTATTTTTCTTAAATATTTTGTAGAATTTACCAGTGAAGTCATCTGGGCACAGAATTTTCTTCCTGAGAAGATTTTAAACTACAAATTCATTTTCTTTAATAAAGTTCAATTTAGTTTTGCTATCTTCTTGAGTGATTTTTGGTAGTATGTGTCATTAAAGACCTTGTCTATTTTTCTAAATTATCTAATATATTATTTAGTAGTCCATAAGATTATTTTATGGGTTTTTAAATATTAATATATATGTACTATGTATAGTGTTAGCATCTCCTCCATTCAAGGTACTCATATTATTAATTTATGTCTTTTCTTGATCAGCCTCAATCATCTTAATCTTCTCAAACAACTAGTTTGGCTTGATTTTTCTCTTTGTTTTTATACTTTTATGTCATTGATATCCACTTATCTTTCATCAATTATGTCTTCTACTTACTTTGTGTTTAATTTGCTCTTTTTTTTTTTCAAATGATCTTCATCAGTTCCAATTTAATAGCAAGTACATGTGATGTTTGCAAGAATATATATTTTAGTGTCTGGAATGTGTTTGTCTTTTATCTCTGAAACATAATTTCTTATATTGGTACTTGGCACACAGTGGATACATAATAAATATTTTTAAATTAATTCATAAACCAAATATAGGTTATCTCTTTGTTTATAATTTATTAGAACCAAATTGTGAAAGAGTTTTTCCATCAGAACTATACCCAAAGAGAGTATCTTTCTAACTTGATATATCTCTGTAATCGAAGTTTTGGGTAAAAGCATTAATAAAATACAATCCAGGCCCTCAAGATGCTCACAGTCTAATAGAGATACTAGGTGTCATCTTTCTGTTTAAGTACTTAAAAGGTATAACAAATCCCATTCCTTCTTAAAAATCTGAATGGAAGAGCTAAATAAGAACTGAAAGGTATTAGTACAATTTCTTTATTTTGCAAGTGAGAAAATAGATACCTAGGGAAAAAAAAGTCTCAACCTGTTCAACTTAGTATTACAGAAAAGCCTAGACCAAGAAGATTCTCCTCTCAGTCTATTTCTCTAGCTCCTGCTTTCTTCATTTATTTAAGTTATTCAACACAGCATCAAACAGACATGGTTACCATAAAATCTATAGAATTTTCTAAGTGAAAACTGGTTTTTAATTTGTCCTCCAACTCAACTATTGTGAACCTTTTTTTTAATCCTATAAAGCTTGATGAAAACTTTTTAATCATGAAATTTAGTGTGAATTCAAAATATTAATGAATTTGTAATATTTTGCTTTTCACATTAGCCTCCTATTAAATTTCTTATAACTCTACTTCAGTGTGCTCCTAATGTAAATAATTAATAGAAGAATCCCCTTTTTGCAAAATTGAAAATTCTGTTCCTAATCTATTATTTTGGACTTTTTTAATTTGCCAGTGAAAGGAGTATTTTCCTTCTCCTTTCGGGTGGAACCAGACATTGCTCCTGCTGCTCAGTTGCTGGTTTATGCTGTTTTACCTAATGGAGAAATCGTGGCAGACACTGAGAAACTCGAGATTGAAAAGTGTTTTGCCAACAAGGTGGGTTGTTTTATTTAATCCTAGTCCTTTTATTCTTCTGCCCTTTTGAAATGTGAAAAATAAAGTAGTTATCTACATGAAAAGACTACCATAATTGTTCCTAAAATGTTCCTCCAAAGTATCTCTAAAGGCACAGGGTGATGCATATCCTGAGAGGCTGATGTCCAAAGCAGGTGGCCACCGCAGTTTTTTAAAAGTCTCCTGTTTTATCATAAAATTCATATGAATTTTTAAAACAGTTCCACTATAAACTTTTAATAGTTTTAATTTCAAAATTTTTTGTTACCACATTTTTCAATTAAAAATGATACTTCTCATGACTGATTCTTCTCAAGTTTATCCCGTCATAGTCTGGCACTGCACACCTCATGTACCACTGCAGAAACTAGCAAGTTGTCATGAGTTGAAATTCAGTTTGATAATATACTGGAATAGGGGTGTATGTATATATTCTGTTCCAAGAAACATAACCTCGGCACTCTAATAATGACACTCTAATAATAACATAGAAATCTAACATGTGTTCAATGGGGATCTTTTTTATGTATAATACAAAGCTGCAACGTGAAGCCTACTGAGATATAAACAGCTTTATTGCAACAGAATTTGGTGCTGTTTGTCCGATTTTTGCTGCTCTGGCAGCACAGTCCTAACATTAGCAATCAGATAGGACCCACGTACTTCAGATAACTTTTTAAAAATATACCTAGAAAGACTCTTTAGCATAGACTTTGTGGAGATTAAAACAATGTGTGTTTATAGCAAGTGAACATTCCTGCCATGAGAACTTTATTTATTAATAAATTATCTTTTTAAAAATATACAATGAAATAAGAAAAATACACAGTGGATTCTGATACAAATCTTCAGTTCCATCTTGCTGAAGAATGCTATTAAACCTGGGCAGTGTTCCCAAGAGCATAGTGTCTGTGCTGTTTGGGTCTTCTATGGGTTTCATATCAACAAAGAAGAAACTCCTACTTTATGCTTCAATGCCTGTACTGTTAATCAGGGACAGTTAGCTGTTGATTAAATCTTGGCATGTGCGTGGTGTGCTACAGCTTCCAGCACACCTTACTCATACTAACAGTGGAGGTCTCTTTCTGCTGGGTCAGTATTTTCTTCACACTCTGGAAAGGAGAAAGGTATCATAAAACATAATTGGCAGAGGAGAACATTGATTAAGGTACACAGGTATAGACTCCTCCAAAATATGCCTTAAAGTCCTGTTTTAGTTTTCATACCGGTAAAGCATTTTATTAGAAGGCTTAGAATATGTTAGAATATTCTAACACATCCACTTCTTGGTTAATAGTATTTTTAGTTGATTATAATCCCAAATAACTTACTTGTTCATTTGACTAGGACAGTCACAAATATATTTTAATAAACTTAAATTTTCTAAAAATAAAAACAAATATGTTTAAAATAGAATTTTCCACAAGCAGTGTTTTCATAATATATTGAATTATGGAGATGAATACTAATTCATTTTGATGATAAATAATTAATGATTTATTTTTTTCATATTTGCCTTGTATATGATTGCAAACTGCTTCATTAATTCAGTAGACCACAAGCAGGTATATGTTATTACAGTATAACTTGAATATCACTCAGATTCTACTCAAGAAATATCTACCTAAACAAAAGGAACCAATAGATTCACTTACCAATAAATGTTTATTGGTCAAAGCATATCAAATCTCTGGGAAAAAATCAGCACGATTTTCCATCATTCTGTTGTTCTTGTTCTTTATTCATAGTTATTTGAATTTTCTGAACCCATTGACTCAGGCTGCATATTAGAGATTTAATTTTTTAAATGACCCGATAAATCCCCAATCATGGCAAACAGTATGACACTGCTTTAGAATTTCAGATGACTAAGATTCCCAACTGGAGGACACTTGGTTGGTCTCAGGGGTGGGGTGTGATTTTTCACAGCACTGTGCAAACTACACACATTTCAGTACACCACACAGAGATAGGTCAGCTACACCAAGGTATGTATCCTTCTTGCAGGTGTGTTTTCAATCCCATTTAGGATTCTGTTTCAATGCCATTAATATCAACTTATATTTTACCAGTTATATAAGGAAGGGGAAACCCAAGTCAACTGAAACTACATTTCCAGACTATTCTAGAAATGTTTAGTTGGTAGTTCCTAGGCTGCCCGCCTCGTAATCCTGCTCTAAAACAGGTAAAGGAAATATAGAAAAGACTAGTCCTTAGTCTGGAGTAGAAGAGAGATTTGAGTAATTTGTAATAATTATAAAAGTCGCTACTATAATCCTATCCTCTTCACAGGTAAAGCTGAGTTTCTCCCCAGCCCAGGGCCTGCCAGGCTCAGACACCCACCTGAAGGTCACAGGCACTCCGCTCTCCCTGTGCGCCCTCCGTGCAGTAGACCAGAGCGTGCTGCTCATGAAGCCCGAAGCGGAGCTCTCGCCTCAATCCGTGAGTCCCATTTCTACCTTGGCTGTCGCAAAGTACTCACACATAAGACCATTTCCACAACAAACAGAAATTGCACAGAGTAATTTACATGTGTCATCTCATTATCTTCTCTATCTTCAGTGAGGGTGCAATCTTGCTGGCCACTACCTTCCCTGTGCCTAGCACAGAATCTTATATATAACAGGTTCTCAGCACGTTATTAATGAGTGAATAAATGAAAAATATTTATTTGAGGTGGATATTCCTATCATAATTTTATGAATGAAGAAAGCACAACTAGGATATATTTAAATAATTATGGGCAGAGCATGCCAAAAATATATTTAAACTCACCAAATTTCAAGGTATTATGTAAAATGCCAGACTTTTAACCTTTACCTAAAATCCAGGCACCTATTCATAGGTTTTAAGTGCAGGCCAAAGAGAGTTTCTTTCAAACTTGTCTTTAAAAATGTCTCTTACAATGAAGCACCTTTAAAAAGGCCCTATAGTTTACTGGCTTCATGGTCCATTTATTTATTTAATAAATATTTATTGTATCTTGACTACAGGATGGACACTATGCTGAGACCAGGATGTCTAAATGTCTAAATTAAATAACTAATGATGAGCAATTCATATTTGGCCTTTGACCAATTTAGGCTTATAATCATGTGAGATATTAGAATGAACAAAAAAGCTACAAAAGCACAATAATTCCAGATTTTGATAAGTACTATAGAAGAATAAACAGAGTGGTGAGATCAAGAATAAAAGAGTTGAGCAATTTTTGAAATAGTGATTAGAGGTGTCTTCTCAGATTGGAGGGTTGGGTAGGGGCAGGAGCAGGCATTACAAAGAATGGAAGCAGCACACGGAAAGTCACAATGTGTTTGGAGTGTTCTAAGAAGGAAAAGATAATGGCCTACTATGTAGTGGTGGGAGGGGAGGTTGGTAGAGCATGCAGGTAGAGTAGAAAACTAGGAAGATCATGGCCAGCTCTGTTCACGTAACACAGAGTTTGGAGTTGAACGTAAACACAATGGTGAATCACTGAGGAGATTTAAGCAGGAGAGTGGACAATTTACACTGATCTGCTAAAAAGATCATATTCGCTGCTTGAGAGTGTGGGAGCAAGAATGAAAGCATGGGAACAGTTAAGAGTTTATTCCAGTAGCACAGATGAGAGAAGACACAGACAGATTAGGAGGCCTGCAGGGGGCTCCCTGTGTGTTTAATGGCCTGAACACTATGTCTGAGCAGGTCACCTTACACACTGGGCAAAACTGGAGCTGATTTATTTCTCAGTTGCCCCTGCACCTAGTTTTTTCTCAAGCTAAACTTTCTTTTTAGACTCAAAAGAAAACTTGGTAAGACCTTAATCATATAAAATGGGAAAAGGAAATTAATCAAGTATTTACAGAGTTTTTTTCTAGATGATGGGATATGAGTGGCTTTTATTCTTTTATTACATGTCTCTGTAATGTCCACATTTTCTGCTTCCTTTTAAACATAGGAATCTGGTCTGGGAGACAGAGACTGGGGTTTTATTTTTACTCAACCAAAATGAATTGAGATTTTAATCAATTTATTTCATCTCTCTATATATTACCTTCTTTTGTACAGCAAGAGGATTAGGATCAATGATCTTTAATATCTCTCCATGGTTCTCTGTGTTGCTTTTTATAATATAAGCTTAGGGGATAGTAAATAAACACCATAATCTTTTAAATCCCGTATTGGACATTATCACATTTAAAATTCTTAGAAAAAGAAAGAAATTTTCTTTGTTCTCTCAATTTTACAGGTCTATGATCGGCTTCCAGTAAATACTCTCCCTAGATTTAGGTATGCAGGTCCTGTGAATGAGGATAATGAAAAATGCATCAAAGCAGAAGACATAATTCACAATGGAATCCTTTACTCGCCAAAGCAAGTCCTGGCTAATGATGATGATGTTTATGATATCTTTGAGGTAATTCCTCTTCTTAAAAACACAACCAAAATTGATATCTAAGTCTGTGTTAAGATGGAGAACCAATGGGCTTCTAAACTCTAGGGCCTGATCCTCCCTTCCCCTGACAAAATGATACATAAAAAAAGTTTTGGAACCTCAGAGTCATAGAGAACTTTGTATACATACAGATATTCACACATAAATTTCTCTGGCACCTTAAACAGCAAGTAGTTTATTTTTAAGCCCCAAACCTTAACTTAATCCCAAAGTTACTAACCACCATCATATTCCCCTCTTGGGGACTCACAGATTTTAATATGTGAGAAAAACAAAACAAAATATTTTCCATAGTGTATCTTACACCCATGGAAAGGTGAATACCTTGTTGGCATCCATCGTATCAGTCAATAAATACTTATTGAACGAACACATGATTGAATGCATAAAGTGCAATAGTTATAGTGTGGGAAAACTTCAGGAAAACTAAAAGTAGCCTTTCATTAAGAAAAGATAAAGAAAATTTGTGTTAGAAATGTTAGGATGTTTTAAAATGGATTCTTTAGGTGTAACTGTGTCTGAGCAGAGTTATTAATATAAAAGGGGAGTTTATCTAGGTTGTGAAATTAAACCTTGCCACTATCAAAAAGAATTAAAGACTTTCATCAATCACACCTTGAGAAAAACATACGTAATTTTTCTGCAGCTTAGCTGCAGAGTCATTTAAATCTCTTTCTCTTCTGGAGCCTCCAGAGTCACAAATCAGGTGGTGGAGGGATGGAGAACACTCATCAGGTTCATTAACTAGCTGTTTAATCTCTAAACATTTAGTTCTGACTTTTTTCCTCCTCTCCCATATCACAACCACCACTGACAACTGTGCTCAAGGGTCCCACAGTTTCCCACGTACTCTGAGATAAAAGAGCAAGTAGTATTAATATTTGTCTGTGACTAACATTGAAGAAGGAGGAAGATGGGAACAGCTGGGCTGTAGGACTCAGACTACTATGGGCATCTGCATGTAGGTTTTGGATGCAACATTTGAGACAGTTAAGAGAAAAATGAGAAAGAAAAGAGGAAAGGACCAATGACAAAAGGGATGAGTTCTCTCAATGTTATAGGTCTACAGATAATTCAGGGAAAGGCATATCCTCCAACAAAACATAAACAAGACAGAGTTTACTAAAATTGTAAAGAAAAACCTCCAATATTCAACTCTACAATTTAAATTGACAAGAAACCAAAAGAAATGCTCTCTGTAGTAAAACCATTTAGAGATCTACCTATCTATTTAATATATGTATATCTACATGTAGATAATTGTTTTGTAGAGAAAAAGAAGGGGAAAAATCTAAGTCTAAAATACTCAGTCTTTGGGGGTGCAAAAAATACAATTAAAAAGGTATCAGAGTATACCAGACAGTATGTAGAAATAGGAATCCGAATTGGGTTTGAATCCAAACACCCATATACTAGCTGAATGAACCTGACCTTGTATGACTCTGCTTTCATATTTATAAAATAGCTCTCCTCTTTATTTTGTGGAATTTTCATGATGATCCTATGAGCTATGTGTAAAATAATAGTCAAAGTACAATACAAATCCAGTAAATTAATTCCAGTCTTAAGATTGGATTGTTATTATGCTTTAACAATTAATATTTTTTTCCAGTCTATAGGATTAGATATTTTTACCAACTCAAAAATCCGTAAGCCACAGTTTTGTCAGTTGTCTTCGGTATATCCATATCAACCAATGAGAGTTCCCGGTGTAGGAGGTAAGGGTGTGATTTATTTGTCTGCTAGAATAATAGAAGAAAAATTGTGCTTTATTAGGTTGGGTTGAGATTAAAAGCTATTTTTCTCAGTATGGGATCTTGCAACTGCAGCAATTTCTTGGCAAGTTATCCTCAAATAACATTTTTCCTTTCAAAAATAGTATTTTAAAGTGGTTGTTATTATTCTCTCTCTGGTATCAAAATTGACTACTTTTTTGTCCTAGCCTTCAATAGCCTTGCTACTTCATACCCTCCTTATCTACTGTGGATCTATTTGAATTAGTCAGAATGAGACCGATTAGATTGCAGTAACAAACCATCCCCTACATTTCAATAGCTAAAGATAACGGCTCAGTTTTTCCTCACATAAGACCTGCTTGTGGGTCTAGTAGCTCTCCAGAACAGCTCCCTGCCAAGTACTGAGTTAGGGATAACCAGTCTTCTTTCCTGTGAGACCCTCTCACCTCCAATGTGCCTTTCAGGGTCACAACCATGGGGAAAAAAGAGCAGATTTGCACATGACTTTTATGGCCAGTAGTGGAGATGGCTTATGCCACTTCTGCCCACGTTCCTGCCCTACCTGCAAGGGGGGCTGAGAAATGGGAAGGATCATATGGATATTAATTGTCTTTGTCATATCTTTTTAATGGAGATCAAAGTGATTTTTTTATATTGACCAAGATAGAATAATTCAAATTTTGGCAGACATACTACTGTGTAGTTTTTTTGTGTTTCATGTATACCTGGAAATGAGGAAAAGTTGAAAAGACTGTAAGTATTCTTTTCTGCAGCTATGAGGCCTAGAGAAATTTCTTTCTGCATGCTTGACTTCTACTAAAATTACTTTCTAATAAAAAAATGAGGATGGCACTATAAAGTATTTATTTTAAAAAAAGAATAAATACATTTTAATACAGTAGATTATTTACCTGGAAAGACAAGGAGTAAAGTTTTAGTAGAAAACAAACAAATGAATAAGAATATTCTCTCAACAGAAAAAAAAATCCTATATAGTGAAAAAAAGAACACTGTTTTAAGAACAAAGAGACAATTTCTCTTCACACCTCTCTCTGCTCTATGTGACTTTGAAAATTTTCAGACTCACTTCACCTTTTGGAGGCTCAATTTCTTTATATCTAAAGTCAGAATGGCAACCAAACTCATTTTATTGTGAGCATAAAACGAAAAAATCTAATTATGATTTCATGTAATAGAATGCTTTGTTAAAAAAAACTGAGAAGCATTATTAATTGATTTTTATAGCCTTCAATACCAAGTCTATGTCTTCTTTTCAACCTTAAGAGAAAGCATGCCAGTGAATGATCTAGAAAACAAAAGCTCAAGAGTACAATCATTACAGTCTTATCCCAAATATTCTGTAATACTCTGTATATAGTTTTCTTTTGGTATTTGTCACCCATCCACTTTTTCCTCCTCTTTTTCAGTTATATCACATTATTTCATAACTAGACTACTAAAAAAAATTCTAATTTACCTTTCTTGTCTCAAGTCTCTTTATATATCTATTTGTAATTATGCATGTATATATAATTATCTTAAGAAAATTATAAATAGGTATCTTAAGATATATATTTTTTACATATCTTCTTTCTGATCTCTGGAGTATCACTCTCTCTTTTTTTTCTTTTTTTTTTTTTTTGAGACAGAGTCTTACTGTTGCCTGGGCTAGAGTGCCGTGGCGTCAGCCTAGCTCACAGCAACCTCAAACTCCTGGGCTCAAGCAATCCTTCTGCCTCAGCCTCCTGAATAGCTGGGACTACAGGCACATGCCACCATGCCCAACTAATTTTTTCTATATATTTTTAGTTGGCCAATTAATTTCTTTCTATTTTTAGTAGAGACGGGGTCTCGCTATTGCTCAAGCTGGTTTCAAATTCCTGACCCTGAGCAATCCTCCCACCTCAGCCTCCCAGAGTGCTAGGATTACAGGCGTGAGCCACCATGCCCAGCCTCACTCTCTTTTTTAAGATAACTAACTCCTGCTTTAACAGATCGTATTCATTTCTCCTAACCTTCATGATGTTTTATTATATAATTGTATTTCCTGTTTACCCAACCATGTTAAACACACTCCCCAAATAGACATTCTATTCTAGAGTAGTAAGTTTTTCATTATCCTTTTGAAGCATCCCTTCCCACTTCTAGGAATATATTTGTATAGCCCTTTCCCTGGAATGCCTTCCCACTCTCCTCCGCTTCCTATCCATCAATGACCATCTTAAGTTCCACTTTGGGTAAAGTCTTTTCTGACCAAACCAAAGTTGAGTTTCTTTTCTTTCTTAAGTCCCCATTGTCTATAACACATACTTTACTGTACCCTATTGTATCCTATTGTTTACTGTTTACATCTCCACATTTCATTCACTGTGAAAACAAACAAATCATTCCTGAAATCCTCTTGCTCAGCCATTCCTCTTGTTTGGTTCTCAATGCCAATGGAAGATATGTGATCATCATTTCAGTGTCAAAGTAATATTTCATGTATTAAGTTACTCTTTATCCTTCTCTTCACTGGTTGAATAATCATCTTAGAGAGAGCTATATTCGTTTTTATGTATTTAAAAAATGCAGTTGCCTCTAGACTATATTTGGTTTATTTTATTTTATTGATTTGTGGGGTACATTATAGATTTGTTACATGGATATATTGCATGGTAGTGAAGGTTAGACTTTTTGTGTAACCCTCACTTATTTCTTTGTGTTGGTTTCTTTTGGATTTCATTGAGCTTCTTTATAACCAGTGTTTTGAATTCTTTACCTGATATGTCAAAGGTTTCATTTC